>LOND01000759.1:110335-120459 GCA_014220965.1 Paragonimus kellicotti | reverse complement strand
TCGTTGGAAATTTCCTAAAACAAGCATATCAGATTTGCATTACTCGAGTTGAGGTCGAACCCACATTTTGTAAAGCATCCGGCAGGCCGAATGTCCTTTTGGTACAACTTGATATAACTTAGAAAGATTCCAACCACAAAGAATACACAGATATTTTTGGTCAACTTATTACGCGCAGCGTATGCGGTATGCGAATTATATGTTATTGTTGACAGAACACGTGTTCTGCAGTTTGTATGGACTTCCGGGCAACTATCTGTTTCGAGGGATTCGGCTTGAAGTTCGTTCAAAAGGGAAAACGGTCATTTTGGCGCGAATCCTCGTTTTTAAATATTTTTGGAAATTTTAAAATCGGAATTTCAGGCAAAGTATTTACAGTGCATCAATTTTAAATAAACAGCGGTACTGGAAATATTGGAATACATCGATTAAATGCCAAAAGTACTGCTTACGCCTGACTAACTACAGCTGTGATCAACGTCTGAGAATGCAGTATGCATTCACACTAGTAGCTGCTCCTTCCGAATGACGTTTGCCATGAACAACATGGAGAACGAACACATGCGGGAAGTGATGAGAAACTTGTATTTGAAGCGTCTGTGGTACATGGTAATCATCATTTTTGAGTCCGTTGATTGTCATATTGATCGGAGTATTTTTCTGCACCGCGATAGATACTTGGCGTTCTAACCATCAAGTTGTGACTGGCTGAGAGGTATACCTCCCAATGATCGGCAGGCAGCTTGAGTTCATCTGTTTCCGTATACCGTTTCGTATGAACGACACGCGACCTCAATCTAGTTGGAAACAATGCAGTAGAGTGAATAGAATTTACTTCTGAAGATTCCAAGTGATAGAGTGGGACATGATACCTTTTCTTACGCCGCTGCATATACACCGAAGATGAAAACAGCCATATGATAGCGTCATTTCCAACCATTTCCAAGGGCAACATTTCGTCGACCAGTATCTACCTGAAATCTTCCAAACAAGAGAAACAGTACAAATATCGTATAGACAAGGAAGCTGGAAACGTTGTCATACATGTTTCATCATCAAATGTGTTAGTGTTCTTGTTGAAATGCAATGCCAACATTGTATGGTCGTATATTTCCATTTCGACCATATCTTCGAAACCACACAAAATGAAGCACTCTCAGGCTATAGAATGACGTATTCCATCTGGAAAATTGCAATGAGCGCATTTACAAGACTTGAAAAAGTAAGCTAACGCCAATAACGGGTTATTTTCGCGAAAATGGTGGGAAATTTTTATCACCAAACCAGTACTTTTGGTGTTTAATCGATGTATTTCAATATTTCAGTACCGCTGTTTATTTAAAATTGATGCACTGTAAGTACTTTGCCTGAAATTCCGATTTTAAAATTTCCAAAAATATTTAAAAACGAGGATTCGCGCCAAAATGACCGTTTTCCCTTTTGAACGACCTTCAAGCCGAATCCCTCGAAACGGATAATTTCAAGTTGAACATCACCCACAATTGATCGCAGCTGTCGCATTCCCATAGACTTTCCAGTCGGCCCCTTTCGAAAAGAAGCACTAGACTCGAGTTTCGCTCTCATTAGAGCTCGTCAGTAGTGCATATCCTTGCCACTGCCGGGACTAGAACTCCGGCCATGCTTTTCATGAGGCAACCGTGTTTACCACTGCGCCATTGACCTCACATTAGGCACGACCGAATTATCATATGTGAACGCTCAACCACTTTCGCTTGTGAGTAATGATCAGGTTGCCCGATCGCCTCGAGAGACACAGTTACTGTCTGTTAACTCCAATCGATGACCCCTCGACTAGGACTTCTCTCCAAGTTGAAATCACAGAAATCATTGACTTGTTGAGCGGTATTTTGATTGCTGATGAGTAGTAGGGGATTTGGTTAATTTCAATCGATTGGAGTTAACAGACAGTAACTGTGTCTCCTCTCGAGGCGATCGGGCAACCTGATCATTACTCACAAGCGAAAGTGGTTGAGCGTTCACATATGATAATTCGGTCGTGCCTAATGTGAGGTCAATGGCGCAGTGGTAAACACGGTTGCCTCATGAAAAGAATGGCCGGAGTTCTAGTCCCGGCAGTGGCAAGGATATGCACTACTGACGAGACCTTCAAGCCGAATCCCTCGATAAGGATAATTGCGAACATTTCTTCTCCAATAACCTTTTCTCCTCTACCCAGCATGGCTTTCTTCCCGACCGGTCATGCATAACCAATATGCTAATCTTCATGGATAGCCTGACAGACGCCAAAGACAATGGCCATATCTCGGATGCTATCTTCTTCGACTTTGCCAAAGCCTTTGACCGTGTCCCACACGGTCCTCTTGTACATAAACTAGAAGCTTATGGCATCCGCTGGATTGCATCCTTTCTTGGCAACAGGACTTTCAGAGTAAAAACCGGATCGGACCTTTCTTCTCTCCGATCTCCGCTGGAGTTCCTCAAGGATCCGTACTCGGTCCGTTATTGTTTTTAATATATATCAACGATCTTCCTGATCTTATTTCTAGCAACGCCCTCCTTTATGCTGATGACTTAAAAATCTGGAATGCTTGTGATCCCAGTGCATTACAGATTGACCTTGACCGTATTAAGTGCTGGTCAGATGACTGGAGTCTCCCTCTAAACGACAGCAAGTGTGCGCATATGTCGCTCGGAGGAGACTCCGATGCACAAAGTGTAATAGATATCGCGAAAGTAGACCTCAAAAAGCCTAGGGATTTGGCTGTCGACCGGTTTATCTTTTTCTTATCACCATCAGATGGCCGCAAAAAAGGGATTTAGGACTCTTGGGATGATAAAAAGAGCCTTTCCCCGCATAGACAGGCATGCCTTTCAGTCGCTCTACGGGGTCTACATACGACCACTGCTTGAGTATGCTAATCAAGTCGTATACACCGGCTTGAAAAAGGACATACTCACCATCGAACGTGTCCAGCGAGTAGCCACTAAAATGGTCACTGGCTTGCGGCATTTCTCCTACGAGTCTCGTCTTGAAATTCTTGATCTTTACCCACTTGAGTTTCGAAGACTCCGCGGTGACTTAATCCTTATGCACGTTTCCTTTATCGCCAGGTTCGCGCATCACCCTTTGCCCCAGCAGCTGATTATGGTCGGAGGGGTCACGACAAGAAGCTCCATAAGCTTCGACCCCGAACCTTCCTTAGGCAACAGTTCTCTTACAGGGTTATCAACCACTGGAACGACCTTCCATTAGAGGTTGTTAGCTGCTCTTCTAGGGACCGTTTCAAAGTGTTATTAGATTCTCATTTACTTAAAAAGTTGTTAGATTAGTATTTTGTTCTTTTCTATCAGATTAGTACTTCACTGTGTTCTCGGTATTCTCTGAAACCCCCAAGAGCGGTGCTACACCCTGTTTTCAATGACTGCCTTTCAGGTCAACAGAAAACCGCTGACATCGAAACGGACAAACTGACTGGATCCGGGTGAATTGGGTCCCCAACCTCGAACCCGTGAACAAATCGCTGAAATCGTTGATGTGGTCTGTTCAACGTTATTATCAACCCTGATATATTTTCACGTTCATATAATTGTCGCTCAGTGTTGTACGGTTACTTTCCATTAAAAGGTGTCGTATGCACTTGGAACAATGTTGATGATATAGAAATAAAAATTCATTTATATCATATACGTTCATAATGCAACCTCGTATCACCCCGCGCACGTTTTTCTTTCCGGTCTCCAACGCTCCTGGCACACCACCTATTGACACTTCACTACTATAATAAATATTCATCTCAATTAGTACGTTGGCTTTAGGTGGCGAACTTACGTCAAAATTGACTCATAATCCTATTTTGATAGAAGCTGCTGGTCATCTGATTGCAGATATTGTACCATAACAACCTTCTTATATAGTTTGCTTCACTGGCACAGGAAGATTACAATCGCACGAATGTTTTTGATGCAAAATTACGTATTACGTTATTTGTAACATTTCCTATAATCACTTTCCGCCCTCTCCTTCATCGCGCCCACTTGCGTTTTTACTTTGACTTCACAAATTCACCTCAGTCGTAAAAGTAACACATACTGCCCCAGATCGAAAGACCTCAGTTTGTGGAACAATTCGTGGACCGTGCAATTTTTGGACGCTTTGGAGCCTATGTTAACCAGTTATTGGTACATCAGTCAGCGAAATCAAGGTTTTCCTTATGCTTCCGGATCCCACAGATCTAGTTGTGCATTTTTTCAGCCGCACACATTAAAATTCGGCAAAATGTTCTACTGTTCAATCTCCAAAAATGTCTGTGGCATGACCTTGTTTAACTTTTCGAACACCTACCCCGAATAACCATGTTAACAGTGACGTAAACTGACAACGGGTTTTTGAATAAAATTATAGCCGTCCCCTGAACTATTTCCCTGATATCGTGTGTATCAGTTTTCACTGTGAACCGCATATGTATTCTCTGTGGTCACGTCCCTTTTGTTAGCGGATTTCACTGTTTGTCTCACTCCGTATCTATAGTTATTACTTGACTTCGCTGACCCGAGTGTGTCACACAACTGTATTCAGAACAGCACATTTTTATTATTATCAGTGTGATAATTGTCTCAGATATGCTGAGTACGATGCCAACGCTGAATCTTTGGAAAATTCATCCTGCATCTTCATGAAGCCCCAACCTTCATTTTAGCCCCTCCACATCTCAGTCGTCTTCAGTTTATGAATTGATGTGCTGGTTTGACGTTTTCATTGTTGTTGTATCACCTGTGCGGTTCTTCAACATGCTTCATACGCGATGCACTTTTGATGTTTGGTTCGATTCATCAAATGGGCTTAATTTCGCAATATTTGTTCGGCTTTATCTACTCATGGAGAAAGTTGATATCCTTATATCTGTAGTATTTATCCGGTCGATTGAAGCTATTGTTGATTTTTCAAGTGGTGCAGAATTCTCCGGCAAACTTGTGTTCGATGAGGTCGTATTCACCTGTATCCCCCTTGATCAAATTGTCTGTCATAAAAGCTCAACAAACCAACAGAATACATCCAGGTTGCCGCAATAAACTCAAATATGATGCTCTGTAAGCTATTACCGTGGGTTGATTCTGGCCAGAAAAAAACAGAATTTACTCCCGATTAGCGAAAGGGAATGAGAGAAGACAACTGTAATGCCCAAGATCGATTTACGTCGGGAGTGCTAAAAAGAGCCTTCCACGTAGATAATTGTTCGACGTGCCTGTCGACTGCAAAGGTTGTGCAACTAGCAGCCACATTGATAGAGTCAGGCAAATTTAACGGTGGCTGTCGACTGACAAAATTGTATAACGACGTAGAAGAAGCTCTCACTGGCATACCAGCGAAGGATTCTAGCACTGTCACAATAAACCTAAACCGGCGGTGGACGGAAGCACAGAAAGACCTCGGAGTCGTTTGGAGGAGACGAAAGGATAGCATACGCCTTAAAGTGAGTAGTTGGCAGAGTAAAACTGCTTGACAGACCATTATCCCTCACGTAGCCTCAATGCTCAACTCTTCCAGCTCGGTCGCCGCTGTCTTGCTGACAACTAAAGGCTCTCTGCGAGAATCATGTGGTAGAAAGGCTAACTGGGACAGACAAGCGACTCCGAAAGGGATCGTTACCCGAAAGGAATGACTATACGGCCTAGTCGGGTTGATGGGACTACTATTTTCGCGCTGTTTTGAGTCACGATGTGTTGAAGGGCCCCATCAGATGTAGTTTCACGGCCTCTTGGATGGATCAAACGCGAGCTGCGGGAACGTCGACATCCACTTAAATCGTTTATCACCATTTTACTGTTGGTTTATGTATTTCTACGATTTTTATTCATTATTTGCTGTTGTGCGGATCCAGTAAGTGTTGATTGTGGCTGGAATTGATTAACTTCGTGTTCGGATTGGTACGAATAAACTTGAGCGTGCGATAGCTAAACGTCCTTCAGGAGGCTCGAACCACCGAACTTTCCCACATTACTCCGCGGCGTTACCGCCCCGCTTGGTGACCACTGCTGACCACCTGTGCAAAGTCAGTCCTAACTGTTCTCACCCCTATATTCCGTTGGTCTGACTAGCGTACTGTGAGTCCTTCATTCATGTCCACATTTGATGATTACAACAAATACTGACCTAACATTTCTCACATCGTTACACGTAACGTACTCCGAATAGATGCTACGAACTTTGGTCTGAACTCTCCTTGTTGTTCATTTTTTAACGCCTCATTTGATGGCATACGTTACCTCAACATTGGCTGACTCTTGCTGACAGCTAAAGCCCGCAAAGTTCACTCGGTTGTTAGTTGTACAAATGGCTGAACGTTACTTATTTATGTACGAAATCAGTTTTATCCGAATGAACCTTCAATACTCTGCCTTGCTCTGCCGGAATTAAGAGGTTTACAGCTGCCTCGATGTGCGATGTATAGCCGTGAATCCAGACTGGTTGTAAACTATGTTGAAACGAAAACTCGCCCATTTTGACGGTGATTACTAGAGAAGGCTCTAAGGCGTGGCGGAATGTAGTTGACATCCCTACGTTTCATTCTGTACTTTTCAAAATGATATCCCTCAATTTGGGGTCAGAACAGATACAATGACTGTCAGCTGCTGAACCACGGTAGTCTGCTTAGCTGTGTTGATGGATATGTTGTGGGCATTTTGCCTAAGCTTTCTTTCGTTTTTCTAAGGTATCGAGTTGTTACAGGATGTTGAACGGAAGCCCACATTGATGCGTACGATGAATATCATTGAGCTCCCAAAGATAGCGTTGAGTTATTTCAGCTGCGGTAAATTACCAAAAATCCACGAGACAATTTAGCATTACGCTGAAGTTATAACCGAGGCCTACAATTAGTGAACGTCTCACCATCTGCAAAGTTGGTACAGGTTCTGCATGAGCGTTTTCGATAGCTAAATCACTTTGACCAATCTTTCATTAAAGAACGTTTTGGTAAGGTGCTACATGTCTTAAGTACTTCTTAGAAGCTGACACAGCTGTCTGTCAGTGCGAAATGCAAACGTATTGCTCTCAAAATTACTGGCCATGGACACAATTTTGAGGTTTTGAGCACAAAAGAGGCGATTATCCATTTCGAGGGATTCGGCTTGAAGGTCGTTCAAAAGGGAAAACGGTCATTTTGGCGCGAATCCTCGTTTTTAAATATTTTTGAAAATTTTAAAATCGGAATTTCAGGCAAAGTACCTACAGTACATCAATTATAAATATGCAGCGTTAATGGAAAAATTGGAATACATCGAATAAGTGCCAAAAGTACTGGTTTGGTGATGAAAACCTTTTCCAACATTTTCGCGAAAATAACCTATCAAAGTTGGCTTACTTGTTCGAATCTTATAAATGCACTCATTGCAATTTCGGCGTTGAAATACGTCACTGTGAAAGCCCGATAACGCCTCTATCTTGCGGCGGTTTGAAGATATGGTCGAATTGAAATGTTGGCATTGCATTTCAACAAGAACACTAACACATTTGATAGTGAAACATGTATGACAAGACTCCAGCTTCCTTGTCTATACGATACTTGTACTATTCCTTTTGTTTGCAACCTGCAGTCAATACTGTCACGACAAAAAGTTGCTCTCTAGAAATGGTTGGAAATGACTATATCCTCTGGCTGTTTTCATCCTCGGTGTACATGGAGCGGCGTAAGGAAAGAGCGCCATGTCCCACCCTGTCACTGGAAAGCTTCAGAAGTTAATTCCATTCACTCTACTGCATTGTTTCCAAACAGGTTGAGGATAGCTTGCGTTCATATGGAACAGTATACGAAAACAGATGAACTCAAGCTGCCTGCTGATCATCGGGGGGTATACCTCTCAGCCAGTCACAACTTGATGGGTGGAACGCCAAGTATCTATCGCGGTGCAGAAAAATACTCCGATCAATATGACAATCAACGGACTCAAAAATGATGATTACCATGTACCACAGACGCTTCAAATACAAGTTTCTCATCACTTCCCGCATGTGTTGTTCTCCGTGTTGTTCATGGCAAACGTCATTCCGAAGGAGCAGCAAGTAGCGTGAGTGCATACTGCAATGTCAGACATTGTTCATAGCTGTAGTGAGCCAGGTTGGACCAGCTACTGACATGAACGCATAGGGCATACTCAGGCGTTCTCCATGGGCTAGGTCAGCTCGACTTTGCTAGCGATTTCACCTTCTGAACAGACCAGAATCAGTAATGGTTGATAATGAATCCAAGTGTATTTTACTATATACAGCCCTTCTGTTTGAATTATACGGTGAGGAACAGTTTGAGGATTGTATTTGCAATATCTCGCATCCCAGCTATGACGTTGCAGTTGCACTTGGCGAACAACCATGTTCTCATGTTGGCGGTAGGCGGAAACTGTAACACATATATATACCGCAACCGGCTGACTCAGACATGTCTGCGGTCTCTCCTGTTTATATAAGTAACCAATCTTAGGGAACTTTGAGGTGGGAATCTAAAACGGAAAATGGGCAGGCAAAAAATTGAAAAACCTACTGATAACTACCGGTAATGGAACTCGACGGTAGTGGCAGTCCGTATGGGATAAAGTGAATAAAAACCGTCACACACAGTTACGGAGATTGCGGTTGCGCCATAAAATCTCCTGTGGGTATCAGTTAAATAGCTGTCGATTAGATCAAGATATTGCCGTAAAGTGCTTCTTAGCAAACGACCACAAGTTTTCGATGTTCTAGGTGTGGATGACCAAATCTCTGAGATCCAAGAAGTTAACCAAGTGGTTGATAGTCCAATGCTCATAATGAGCTATGGTATCCAGTGCTCGGTAAGCCCGCCACTCGTCAGTTACAATGATGGTATTAGGCTGTTATCGAGTGTGATAAATGTATGATTAGACTCACTCGCACATGACGTCGAATAATGGGAATCAGCGTGGGAAATCCCGTTTGTTTGTTGTGCAAACTACCATGAACGCATTCGTGATATCCCTTTCGATTCCATCCAACACCCACGCCTTGGGAAAATGGCTTCCTCTGTGATACGTATCACTCAATGCCTGTTGCATGCGCACGTCATAAACGGTACCAATATATGCCATAGACGTCGTCATCCGTTGGAGGGCCGATCAGCCAGACCTAAGGCTTTTGCACCCTCATCAGTTATTTTTTAAAACAATAATGAAGGACCAGTATAATGTATATTAACTGTCTTAATGTCTGCGTGACTTGCAGCTAACGTGTGTTGACCGGCTGAGCAACGGCCTCCTTTTATGCACATAAAGTCTGAGTCAATTTCTGCAGAGTGTAGTAAAGATAACCGAAATTACCTTTGCATGGAGTTCCGAGCACCCCATTCAGACGATTAGCTTACTGTAGTCAACATGAGTGTTCCCTCATCGCACACCCTTTTAGCATGGGGGCTGGTACTTGGTGTTCTGAACATGAAGTGTAAACCGGGTAAACAGTATACCACTGATGAATAGTGCGGTCGTCTGGCACTGAACTATCATTAACATCAGGTCACGTTGATTATCCGTGATCTGACAAGCATTGGGCTTCTGGGACGACATTCCGGGATCTTGAATGGAGAATATGGGCAGGCGAGAAATGGGAAAACATACTGATAACCATCAATGTAGTCTGCAGCTGACAAAACAGACCGACAATCGTCAAAATTGTGCGTATCCACAATACAAAGATTAAATTTTGTGGCTGAAATGGTACAAGTGAGAATCAGTGTTGTCGTCGGAGAAATAGCGGGTGTCAAAATAAGGTAATTGAGAACCGAGCTTTGTACGAGTGACAAGTTACACCCAAATATGATCAGCAGACAATAAACCAGGCAGTGTGCAAGTTGTTAGTGATACAGCGGGACATATCAATCCCATTTACGGTTCCATATGGATCGTAGATGGAGGCATTCACGTAATATCGTCAAGCGCATTTGCTCTCAGGAATGATATTTCGTCAAACGTTTCCTACCGGAAATTCTGATACAGAAACAGACTGAACATATAACTCAAATATATAACTAACCCACAAACGTGGTGGCACAGCTTTCATTGGAATTTACTCTAGTAGTTAGTATGAAGTGCAATGTAAACGCAGCGGTCGGAAGTTGAAACTTCATTTATATCTCTCAGAC
>LOND01000759.1:59693-100403 GCA_014220965.1 Paragonimus kellicotti | reverse complement strand
ACCTGCGATTGCTCTTCGAACGATTTGCAGCGTATAACGTCACTGTCAATGCGGATAAATGCGTTTTCGGCCAATCAGCAGTTGAGTTCTTGGGGCATCATGTCGATCAGCACGGCATTCGGCCGCTGACCGATAGAGTACAAGCGATTCGCGATCTCCCCCACCCCAGGACATTCGTTGTCGTCCGTCGTTTTAACGGCATGGTTAACTATTACCGCCGTTTCATCCCGCATTGCGCGCAACTCATGCAACCGCTGACCGACTTACTCCGTGGCCGTTCTAACGGCAACGTCGAGTTGTCAGAAGCAGCTGTCGACTCCTTCAACCGCACCAAAGACGCGCTAGCCGCTGCAGTGATGCTGCACCACTTCGACGCAAACGCCACCACTAGTATAGCCGTAGACGCATCCGACACAGCTGTTGGTGCCGTACTCCAACAGTTCGTCGATGGAATCTGGAGACCACTTTCATTTTTCTCCAGACGCTTATTACCCGCCGAAACTAGGCGCCGCACAATCGGCCGCGAGTTACAGGGTATCCACTCGGCCGTTCGTCACTTTCGATACGCCCTCGAAGGTCGCCAGTTTGTGATTTTCACCGATCACAAACCGTTGGTATATGCCTTCCATAATCGTTCCGAGCGCCACTCACCCCGCGAAGTGCGCCACTTGGATTTCATTTCGCAATTTTCGACAGACGTACGACACGTCTCTGGCAGTGACAACGTTGTGGCTGATGCTCTGTCACGCGTATCGGCACTTGTTGGCCACGACATCATCGACTTGTCAGCTATGGCCGACGCACAACGTACGGAGAATGATCTCCGCGCTTCTTGCCAGCGTTCGTCATTGCGATTCGCGGATCTTCCGCTACTGGCAGCACCTGGAACGATTTTGTGCAATTCTTCCGCTGAACTGCCTCGTCCGAGCGCATCGTCATCAGCGGACACAACTTCGTCAACGACGCCAGCACCCACCGTAACACGTTCGGGTCGTGGGGTGCACTGGCCTAAACGTCTGGCAGAGGATTAGAATTCGTTAAGTCTCGTTTTATTTCAGCTCTGTCGAAAAAGATATCGCAAAAGGTCTTAAACACCCAAAAGTCGCAAACGGTTTTGGAAAGTACAAAAAATGGCGTTTTGCTGCATTTGCACTTATCTAAGTTCGCTGAGTGAGTTTCCCATTTGTGTATGCGTCAAACTCACCGTTTCAATTTGTCGTTTTATCATCCACGTGTTCAGGTCCTGGGTCGCTCAGTCGCCCCTGGATTATGTATGAACTCAAACTCTCACCAGTGGTGGTGAAAAGGCTCAGTTGTGGATCTTGTGTAAATTTTGACGGCGCGAGAGGCTTTTCTGTACAATGCATGATCTGTGGTGCATGATTCCGCGCTTCGTATTGGGTATCTGTAGTGAAGTTTACAAAATGCTGACAACTACAGAGCTGGACTCCATCTGCCTTGGTTGTCATCGTTATAAGATCGCTAGACAGACTGCCAGTTCTGTGGCAAGCACTTTGCCCCTTGCAGTGGATTTAACACCCACTGTTCCATCGGCTACAGTCACTACCTTACGTAACCCGATTGCTGATGACAATGTAATATGCACCAAACGTCTCTGGAGCATAGGCAAAGGGGGTTACCATGGTTGCCCTGAAGATATCTAGACCCATCGCCATTGACAACCCGCCCACATTTTACAAGGAGGTAGCACAGTTCTCAGGGCTTCCGCTCAGTCCCATTTAAGAAGCCCAATCTCGCTGTTTGGGACAGCTGCACTGAGACTGCAGTGAAGCAAGAAATTTTTTTAGGAGTACCAACATCGCTGCTCTTAAAAATGTAACCTCGTACTCGGGACGATTCTATTATTGAAACGTTTGCTAGTGATTCAAGCTCACACCGAGTTACGCGTAAACTGTTCATCTAATAAATGCCTTCTAAATATCACGAACAGCGAAATTAAGATACGATCTCGAAATGGTTGTGAGAATAGCGCTCGTGAGACAGCCTGGCCAATTTTCGCATCAGATCTACCGAGCGTCTTTAATTAGCTACAGTTACACAATCTGTATATACGATGTCCCTCCTCTCGATTGTGAAAAATCCTCAGAAACGATATTGAACAGACGGACATTGCCGGCTACGACGAATTCGACGAATAGTCACCGCTCAGTAATGGGGGCCTATAAAACGGAATTGAGCCAACTCAAACAAATGATCATGTCATGATCAACATGGAGAACGAACACATGCGGGAAGTGATCAGAAACTTCTATTTGAGGCGTTTGTGGTACATGGCAATCATCATTTTTATTCTGTTGATCGTCATGTCGATTGGGTTATTTTTTGTGCACTGCAGCAGATACTCGGCGTTCCAACCCTCAGGTTGTGACCGGATCAAAGGTATACCTCCCAAGTGATCGGCAGGCAGCTTGAGTTCATCTGTTTCCGTATACGTTTCGTATGAACGACACGCGACCTCAATCTAGTTGGAAACAATGCAGTAGAGTGAATAGAATTTACTTCTGAAGCATCTCAGTGATAGAGTGGGACATGATACCCTTTTCTTACGCCGCTCCATGTACACGGAAGATGAAAACAACCATATGACAACGTCATTTCCAACCATTTCTAAGAGCGACATTTCGTCGATCAGTTTTTACCCGAAATCTTGCAAACAAGGAGAATATTACAAATATCGTATAGACAAGGAAGCTGGAAACGTTGTCATACATGTTTCATCATCAAATGTGTTAGTGTTCTTGTTGAAATGCAATGCCAACATTGTATGGTCGTATATTTCCACTTCGACCAGATCTTGGAAACCACACGAAATGAAGCACCCTCAGGCTATTGACTGACGTATTCCATCCTGAAAATAGCAATGAGCGCATTTACAAGACTTGAAAAGATGCAGCTAACCGCAGACAACGGCTGTGTATTTTCGCGGAAATGGTGAAAAAATTTGCACTACCGAACCAGTACTTTTGGCACTCATTCGACGTACTTCAATTTTTCCATTAACGCTGCTGGTTTACAAGTGATGTACTGTAGGTACTTTGCCTGAAATTCCTGATTTTAAAATTTCCAAAAATATTTAAAAACGAGGATTCGCGCCAAAATGACCGTTTTCCCTTTTGAACGACCTTCAAGCCGAATCCCTCGAAACGGATAATTCCCCTGCATCCTGCTAGCCGAACTCGAGCCGAATGAAACTCGGCCACGACTCTTCAAAATTTGTGTCACACATCAAGAAATGGAATCGCGTATACTGGAGCTGCTCCACCATCGGTGTTGGCTTATATGTGGAGGAAGTTCGTTTCGTCCCCATCGTTCCAAAGAGGAACATGCCTCACTGGAATCCATCCACCGCACGCGTACCAGGGGTATTTGGGTGGGTATTGATTATATAATGACTTCAACGATCTCGTTACAACCGGCCTCAATTTAGTCGGCGACATCTGCCGTGGCTGTTTCGCGAGTAAACTACCTAATTCACAATCTCGTGGTAATGCACACTTCTTTGCCACTGACTCTGTGCAAAACGCGTACACAAATGCGGTCTGCTTGGTAAACGAATTATCAGATCTTTGTGGGCTTCGTTCCTCTGCATATACCCGGAATTTTGTAATAACGGAATCATGGCTCAGTACTTCCTACCTAGATTCTGAGCTTGCTCTCGAAGATATAGTCATTATCCGCGGTGACAGAATTGAAAGTAGAGAATAGGATCAGTTTTCCGTGTCTACATTTATCTCAGGCCTTCCTTTACGACAGTTCATCACTTGCTGCGATTCCGGAAGAAGATTTGCGCTCGATTCGCCAAAGTGTTTCCGAGCGTTGGCCGGTACAGGTGCAATATCGTGCCACATCTTCTGATAATTTGAAAACGTACTCCTGTTTTCTCAGTTTGAACTTTCAGTCACCTTAGGATTTTCCCACGTTCCTCTTAATGGGCGATTTCAACTTACCTGAAATCAACTTTCCGGCTTTCTCGTACGCAGGCACTGAAAATTCTGTCTGCACGATTTTTTCATCAAATCGGGACATCGGGTTTCTTGGAGCACACCTATGATTTCAACCGGTGATATACTGGCCATAACCCACCGCGGATGAACTACGAACTCATTAACAACGGGTTAATGGCTGATAACCTTGAAACAACCGCGCCACTGGAAATAAGTTATTACGCAGTCGTCTTATTTGACATCATTTGCAGCACGAATATGATCTGTTCAACGATTAATTATCGTGGAAACTTTTCGCAAAATGGATGTGGCCCCTTCGCAGCGGAGTCTTGGGTGAAATTCATCTCTTCATTCCGTTGATGATCTTTATGCGAAACTAACCACCCTTTTTCCGCAGCTGTTGGAAAACCTACACCAACGGTCAGGCACCAGGCGCAGCAGGCTTCCAAGCAAACAACCCCCTCGCACACTCAAGCATATTAGGAGAAAGAAGTATGTTTAGACGTGCTATTGCTTATCAAGATTCGGAGATAACCAAAAAATACGCCGTCTTGATAAATTGGTGTACATCATGAATTCAAGAAGACTACCTCCATTACTAACAACGTCTTATGGAAAGCTTTATCACCAATCGAAATGCTTCTTCAATCTGCAGCGTCAACTTGCAAGGTGACAGCTGGTGTTGCTGAATTCTTAGGTCCATCAGGCCCGACTGGCTCTGATACTGAAGCTGCTGACCTTCTCACTGAGTCTTACAGTAGCGTTTTCGCGCAATCACCACTGGCTCCAGCAGGTTCGCCTTGATACCAAGATTGGTGGCACTTGAACTGTGGATACATCCTCCACGGCGGTGTTGGCTAAACTCAGGTGCCTTAGGGACAGTTCTCCTGGCCTCGACGGTATACCTCCCAAGGCCTTGCGTGAAGCGGCTGAACAGCTTGCTGAACCACTCAGCTTACTGTTCATTAGATCTATCCCCACAGGGAACAGTACCTAGCAGCTGGAAACTCGCGAGCATCACACCCGTTTTCAAGGGTGGTAGGCGTAATTGTCCCGGTGATTACAGACCAATTGCTTTGTTATCAAGCACCTCAACAACCTTAGCGACACTCGTACGTGACTTGTTTTGTAAGTACCTCCACTCCAATGTGCGACACGGCTTTCGCGAGGATCATTCGCATGCAACAAACCTGCGGATTGCAACTAACCAGTGGATCAAAGCAGTTGATTAGGACAGTGGTATTGTTGTCGTGTGCCTCGACCTTGCCAAGCCAGCCGACCGCGTGGATAATGCCGTTTTGACTGACAGGCTTTCTCTTTATGGGGTGCGAGGCAACCTTCTTCAGTGGCTTCAGTCATATCTTGCTAACCGTCTGTACAGGGTGCGCGTTAATAGCGTATTCTCTACCTGCAGGCCTAGCCTCAGTGGAGTGCCCCAAGGTTCACTTCCTGGTCCGCTCCTATTTGAGGTATTTATCAACCATTGTAACGATCCACGTCTGATCGTTGAGTTACGCGTAGCCCAAAAACGGATCCCCAAAATTGAAAACAAGATTGGACCCAACAATTTCTACGGTACTATTAAAGAAATGCATCAATAATTACAAAAAGCAAACCTCAATCGTTCACGACGATAGTCTCGTCCAGCAAAATCAACAGTTTCTCAACAGGACCAGCAAGGTCAAAGGTCAGCCGTCACGCCAGTAAGCCAGGACAAGAATGGCTACTCGCGCCAAGGACATTAATGACACATTAGTTCAATGAAAAAAATGGAGTGGGTGAGGTAGTGGAACAATAGAGAATGCAAACTATGGGGAAGAATTTTCTCAGTTTATGGATCAACAAATTTACAACTATCTCTCTCTATTGATCTCTATCGATCTGAAGAAAGATCTGGGCATCTGGTTGTCGTCTAACTTATCTTTCGCCTATCACCATGAGATGGCGGCAAAAAAGGGATTTGCCGCTCTTAGGATGATCAAGCGTACTTTCCCCCGCATAGACAAGAGTGCATTTCAGACGCTCTACGGAGTTTATATAAGGCCGCTTCTCGAGTATGCCAATCAGGTCGTGTATACCGGCCTGAAGAAAGACATATTAGCTGTTGAGCGTGTCCAGCGCGCGGCTACCAAACTAGTCACGGGCTTGAGAAATGTCGCGTACGAGTCTCGACTTGAAATTCTTGATCTATATCCACTTGAATATCGACGACTCCGCGGTGATTTAATTCTCACACACTTCTTCAGAGTAGGTCTCGTTGAACAGTTCTTTATGATAGCGAATGATGACGGCCGGCGAGGACACAACAGGAAGCTTTTCAAGCTTCGTCCTCGGACCTTCCTTAGGCAGCAGTTCTTTTCTTACAGGGTTATTAACCTTTGGAACAGTCTTCCTCTGAGGTCGTTAGCAGCACTTCCTAGAGATCGCTTTAAAGCATTGCTTGATTCTCATTTACGAAAAAATCCATTATTCATGTAACCTTACTCTGTTCTTGGTATTTACTGTAATCCCCAAGAGCGGTGCTACACCCTGTTTTCAATGATTGCATTTCAGATCAACGGAAGCCCGCTTGACACTGAGCAAGAAAAACCGACTGGATCCGGGTACTTTGGGCCCCTGCCTCGAACCCGTGTATCAATCGCTGAATCGCTGAATCAACTTTCCGTTATTACTGTTTGCTGACGATGCCAAATTTGACCTGTAGAGACACTATCAATGATTCGCTTATCCTTAGGAATTAATTTAACATTCTACCTACTTTGTCTTAGTCGAGTCGATTGGAGTTCAATGCTAGTTACTGAAAATATATACGTACTCCCAGCACCCTGAACACCATGCACAAGCTTGACAAGCATACGCTTCAGGCAGTTCTTGTCGAAGGAGATATAGTGCAAGGAGATTAGGCTGAAGCAGTTTCTTGATTGGGGAACTTTTGGCCGACCATTGCTCACGCGCAAACCACCACAGAAGAAAATTATGGTCAAACTGGTGCCAACCAATCATAGACAGTGATCAGCTGTTGTTGAATGCGTATCTGTTTCAAACAACCGAGTTGTTGGATGCAAGGTTTGGAAGCAACACAGCGGCAGACAGCCTAATCAAAAAGCGAGAACGCATGTCACTTAATAACAATAGCAAATGCCGTTATTCCTCTGTAAAATGTTTTTTTTCCACAAGAAAATGAGATTGCTTATTACCGCTCAGATTCGTGCTCCGATTTTTTCCAGAATGAACAGCTCAGTACGCGACATTCTGGAACCATTGGTTTTCGAACTCTGTCGAGCCCTCCGGATGTTAAAATGAATGCTAAAAATGTAGTAACACCCTGGCGCTGCTGGAGCGTATTCCGGCCAGTCCAGTCCTCTTTGTCTTCAGCTAATCCAGAGCAGTTTTGTTCGATGGCATCTCGAGGATAAAGCTGTGATCTGGCCACCATATCTCCGAAATGACAAGTAGCTACTGAAGACCGTACAACATCATGCCAATAAGGTAGTCTGAGGTCTAAAAACGGAGCCCTATAAGACTGACATCTGTTAACTGGTTTTCTTCAGACTATCGTCGGATTAGAAGTGATTTGATGTTAGCCTTTTCAATGATGGTGCCTTCTGATCATTCGTGCCGATTGATGCTCGACAGGGGAAATAATATGACATTGAGACGTCGACCCCTAAAACTAGGGGTCCAACGTAACGGACAAGAATGCGGACGTTGATTAATTTCACTGCATGTTTCCAAGACTTGGAATGCTCTACCTGGGCACGCCCTTTCTGCAAACTCTGTAGCAATTTTCAAGGCTTGCCTTGTACACTTATTGCTTTAGTTCGGACACTGCACCTTTTCCTTCGTTTCAGTCCACTTCTGGAGAACTTGGGATTCTGCGCACTAAGACGAAAAGCATTTAGTGCTCCTGCTTTCGAACCGTCGATCTGATGGCAGCAACCAACCTATTTAAATTATTGAGAAAACCGTTGCAGCGCGTAAAGATCCAACGAGCTACTTGCGGAAGAAGCACAACTGCTTTTGGCAGGAGCCGTCAAGTACTGTGACCTGATCTGACCTGAATCCAGCTGTCTACTCTTACTCTGCGATTACCAGACAAGGAGACTTCTTGGAGCCCTTTAGTCGTGGCGGAGATACTTGAGGACTACTTTTAGACAGTCCAAAGCGTCGCATCACCGAACAGGCGTCTTACTCCACCCCTGTGGAGCTTTCGGCAATCACTTCCTACCGCTGAACTTTCTGTACTAAATGTTGAAAAACTTTTATACAAAGTCAGCTCATGCAGTGCGGTAGGTTTCAACAAAGCACACCCCAGGATTCTCGGAGAAACCACTGTTAGTCTAACAGAACCCCTTTACAGGCCATCTAAACATATACTCCTAAAGGGCATTCTCCCCAGTGCGTGGAAAGAAGTCACGGTCGTACCTATCTTCCAAGCGGATAACAGGCACTCACCGGCTGGTTGTCAGCCAGTCGGCGCTTATCAAATCGCGCCATCATCGGGCACTTTTTACCGAACGGTCATTTTCCACACCTAGCAGGGCCTCCTTCCTGAGAGACCATATATAACAAATATGCTGATCTTCATGGACAGCCTGACGGAGGCAAAGGACAACGACCTAATCTCAGATGCTATCTTTTTTTATTTCGCCGAGGCTTTTGACCATGTCCCCATGGCCCCACAAACACAGACTGGAGGCTTTTGGTATCTACGGGAAGGTTATTTGTTAGACTGTTTAGTTTCCGTATGATAAAAATTTTGGGGGTAAAACTGTATCAGACCATTCGTCTCTTTCCCTAGTTTCTGTGAAGGTTCCCGAAGCGTCAGCGGCAGGTCGACCTTCCGGACAATATATCCGACAGCGCTTTTCCTTATGCAGCTGATCTGAACATCCGGAATTTCAGTGATCCCAGTGCGCTACATATTGATTCTGACGTGGTCGGGGGATTGGGGCCTCCCGCTAAATGACAATAAATGTGCACTCATGTTGCTAGGTGGGGATCCAGGCAATGCTTTCGTGATTCATAGTGCCTTCAGCAAAGCAGACGTCACGAGAGTCGATGTGAAGAAAAGCGTGGGCAGCTGGGTGTCGTCTAACTTACCCTTCACGTTTCATTTCGAGATATCGGCAGAAAAAGGATTTGACACCTTCAGGATGGTTAAGCGCACTCTCACCCGCACAGACAGGAGAAGGTTTCGAGCGTTCTACGAGGTTTATATTAGACCACTCCCCGAGTATGTCAAACCAATGGTGTTTATGGGCGTGAATAAACACATACTCGCTGTCAAGCGTGTCCAGGGCGTGAGCCACCAAACTAGTCACGAACTAACTAAATGTTGCGCACGGGTATCAACCTGAAATTCTTTATCCGTATCCACTTGAATTACGATGGTTGCTCAGTGATTTCATTCGCACACCCTTCCTTTCTAGGGTAGATCTAGCGGAACAGTCTTTCATCGGAGCGAATGATGACGACCGACAGGCATGGGCCGGGAAAATTTACAAGCTCCGTCCCAGACCTTCCTTAGGCAACGGTTCCTTTCTCATCGGGCCACCAAACTAATGGAACAGCCTTCCTTCTGAAGTCATCAGCCGCATTTCCATAGAACGAATTAAAGCATTGCTAAACTCTCATTCACTTAGACTAAACTAGTGGTCTCACTCTGCTCTTGGTATTCACTGTAGTCTTGAAGAGCGGTGCAACATCCTAGTTTCACTGACTGCTTTCAGTACGCTTCGGTTCAATTTAGTTCAGTTTCCAGGAGGCAGCGACCCCGGCCGCACGCACCGGTAAGCTTCTGAAGGCACCCAATGATGCGACGAAGTTCTTCCCTGAGGGCTACCGGATAATAGCTGAGGAGTCCAAATTAGTAAGGCTATCAGAAAACCAGTTCACAGCCACCACCGACACATACAAGTTTATCCTCCCATTGAAAGGATGTGAGACAAGAGATGAGTGTAAGACCAATATGGGTTCAATTCCTATGATTTGAACCTTCAGACACTAAGACCAACCTTGTAAATAATTAAATATGAATGAATAAGAATGAATACGACAAAAAAGAAGATAAAAATAACGGTTAATAAATATGAGAGATTGACCGGCTTAAATCTACGGGAAGGAAAGTGTCATGGAAGCTGACTCAAACGAACTTCTCACAGCAGGTCTGGGAAGGGCGATAACCAACACTCTTTGGGCTTCCTGTTGAACTCTGTCACACTGTCAGAGGGTATTACACACTGTGGAAGCATGTTCCGACGTTTGGTAACTGGACATGCGAAGGAGTTAGCCCGAACTTATATAGCACCTCAATTCTTGTACAATTCAAGACTGTGTCCTCGGAGGTGCGAAGTTGTACGCAAAAAGAACGGAGGTTGCGCCTCAACTCTGGTTATTCCCTTAAGAAAGTTGATGGTTTCTACCAAGTCACCTCTAACTCTAATTCGAACAAGAAAAAACGAATAAAGTTTTCTTAGTTTATCTTCATACGAACTGTCCCACATTCCATCCAGCAACCTTATAAAACACCCCTGGACATTCTCGAGTACCTTCCTGTCTTTTGCAATATGCGACCTCCAGACTTGCACACAGTATTCCGGATGTGGTCACACCCACGTTTAAAAAGAAGCAACAGCAGCTCAGGTCTCCTTGGGGCAAACGTTGTATTTCTTTTACGGGTCGCCTCTAAACACTGCTTGAAAACTTTGAAATTTCCGTCTGCGAAAACTCCCAAGTCCTTGAATGGCCGTCCCCCTAGCTTCCTCTCCTCACCCTCCTTAAGAAAAACCTGGTTGAACTTGGCTGTTCCATAACAAGCAGCTGTCCGAACTTGTCTACATTCAAGAATGGCTGTAATTCGACTGACCACCTCTGAGCAGTATTCGGGTCCTTCTGTGCGCACGTGCTGTCAGGATTTCCTACAATCTTCATATCACCCGTTAAAATGTAGCAGGGACACTTCAGGTTTTTAGTGAGATCATTGATGAACATTAAAAACAGTAGTGGTCCAAGCACTGATCCCTGAGGTATCCCACTAACCACCGCACCTTCTGTGGACCTTACCCCTGCCATCTCTACGTGGAAGTTGTGATGAAAGACCGAAGGTTTCTAGTCTGAGGAGTACCAATCGTTATTTCGCTGAATCGAATGCCATTCTGAAGTCCACGTAACAAACCTCAGCCTTCACACCCCCATCCAACCTCTCCGGGGCTGCATCGAGGAAGCAACCCAAGCTGATGAGACAAGACCTATGCCCCACGAACCCGTTGGCTTGCAGAGGGTAGCCTACTCCTAATAAGGTGCCTCACGACCCTAACCTCAATAATTGTTTCCAGCAATTTTAGGGCAACTGGTGTGAGACTTACTGGTCGGTGATTTCTCACCTGGTGTTTCTTATCACCACCATGGATGAATACAAACCTCGCCCTCCTCCGGTCATCTGGGATGATGGCCTTTTGGAAGATGTTATTAAACTACAGAGTGTGAGGCCAGTGTAAAACATCCCTGACAGACCTTAGTATCTTTTTCCAAAATACCAGGCACCTGCTTGACACGAAACAAGAAAAACTGACTTCGGATTCTATGCCTCGAACCCATGTATTTGTCGCTGAATCGCTGAATTTCCGAATGCTGCTTGTTTAATGCCTTCTTATACACGCGGGTGATTTGAGTGTGGTTTTCGTTTTTTTTTGTACAGCCATATTTGCTTTGACTGTTGTTATTTGCTGTGAGAACGGTATTCATTTTGTAAAGTTAATTACAGGCTCATGTTTTGATAACATGTTTCCGCATTTATCATACGTTCAAAGCGACAAATGTTTGCATTTGTTTGCCTTCTTCCCCTTTGCGTATCCTCTCGCTGTTCAAGCATCCTCTATAACTATGAGGGGTACGCAGCGTGGGTTCATCACGAACTTTTTTTTATAAACGACTGAGATGTACCTGCGGCTCAGGTGCTGCTAAATCAACCGGTTGCAGGGCTGTGCGCGATTTTCCAATAAATGTTACGTGGATTCCGGTTTGAAGACTCATGTTATCCGACTCTGCCGCTCAGTTCTGCAGTAGCGCTTTGTTATCTGCCAGGCAATCATCGAAAACACGCCATAAAAGCACTCGTATGAATCTCAACAAATGCCGGAAACTGGACTACCTGGCTATCTTGTAGTGTTTTAAAGCAGACGCCGAAGGTGGTTTCCGAGCGGAAGTCATTTCAGTGACTGTAAAGTTCTCATTAATTGAATTTTTTCTAACTGTGTTCCGCGATTGAAGCCTCGTTTCTTGTCAACGACTACTTCAACGACCTGTTCTGAAACTCCTACACAGAAAAGCGAGGCTTCAGCAGGATTTCAGAATTTCAGGTGGACTGTGACGGAAGGTTTCAAGATGGGACTCGGGAGTCTGGGATTGCCGCTGGCTGAACACGTTCAGTGTTGAACACCAGCATACGCAGTGATGCTTATACTCAAGCAGCGAGCGTATGTAAACCCCGTGTTACGTTTAAAGGCGCTGGTTGCCCATGTAGAGGAGAGTTCATTACATCATCATGAGATTAGCTAATCCTTTTCTGAAAATCGTTTCGTGACAACGGGGAAACGTGAACAAGCTGACAGCCGGATACCTTGTTCTTTAGCCCATTTTCAGAATGCATATTCTTTATATGCTATGTATCACAAAACCGTTGTTATCGAGATCTTTCGAACGCTCTTCCTATCTCATCTGGGCAGCAAGTAGCTGGAAGCCGGACGTGAACATAGTCGTCGCAGTAGCTATCCATCTTGCAGCAACGCTTTTGACGTTAACTGAACACTTCCAACAACAGTCGAAATGGCCGTTCGCACCGCTCGCTACACTTTCTGGTACCTGCTGCGCTCATTGGATTATTGGTTTTCCTTCGCCTTCTGAACTTCACGTCATTCGCGGACCAAGTGAGGGTTATGATGTTGAAACAACAGACCCAGTTCAAAGTGTCATGTGGATCTATTCGAGGCAGTGATGTACCAACCCAGCTCGTAATCCCCCATAGCATTTCCGACTACCAATCTGCTCGATCCCGCATTTATCGCGAGCAGCATTATGAAGATTGTATACGACCCAATTTCCGATGTAACCTCCAAGTGTTGATACAGACGTTGGGAGGACACCTATGGTTGAAGTTGGCACATACGAGAACGCTTGGAACACCAGGCTCCCACTGTGAAAGCTAGGCGCATGTAAACATATGAAATACTCTGGCTTCATTCTACCGAAATGCACTGACGATTATACATTAGCGGAGACAGTGAAGCTGCTGATGGAGATCTTTAAGGAGCAATCTTCCATGTCCAATACAACTTACCAGTGTATCAAAGTGGTAAAGTGCGGGGTGACTGACCATTCATTATTTGCTGACATCACTAACTGTAATTACAAGTGGTCCAGGTTCAAATCCATAACGAACAGTCAATTCAAGTGCCTCATCTTCGCGGGCGCCCTCCAGTCTCCACATGGAGCGGACATCCGCACTCATCTCATCAAACTGGAACAGAACCTTTATGTCAGTCTGCGCCTGCTGACATCAGGATACGAACGCATGCTGAAACTGAATCGTCACTGCAGTAGTGGAATGTAAGTTCCCGGCAATGGTTCCCAATACCGTGTATGCTGTTATCCATCCGACACGTCCGGTCACGGACCGCAGTCCCAGAGACGTAACCTCGAACGGGGCCGGTTACCGCTTGTTCGCCTTTGCTTGTTCAAACTGCACGTCCGTCAGAATTGCAGCCAACCAGGCCTCAAGAAGGACCATTATCGATCCGGCATACTGTCTGTGTCCGGCAGACTGCGCACAAGCCAGTCAAAATGATCGATCAGAAGGTCGATATCCATTTCCGTCACGTTCAGCGTAGACTCTGCTGGACGTCGGAAATTTTTTTCACCATTTGCTTCAACGATACACCGGTGCAATTTCAACCCGATACAACCTAGACATTGCGCTTCCTTCTGAGCGTACCAGGGAACTCATTGGCAAACTGGCGGCACAGATAACAGACAAGACCACCCAGAACATATCCAATGGTTCTTTGAGTGTCAGTAGCAATTTCCGGTGTAGCGCGTCGTTCAAGAACAAGGGGACGTGCTATCTGACCAACCGTCCGAAGCTGGATCTCTTTGGTCTAGACTGGGTCGTTTGTCGTGGACTGGCGGAGCGTTTGACGCACAAACTGTCACCCCTGACCTATTCTGCTACCTTGACTCGATGGTAAGTTTGTGCACAGCATCGATCCAGAATGCTGTGCTGACTAGGACTTTCATCCTTTCAGATACGGCGATGTCACAGGCCAAAGAGGAACAGTCAGACGAAAAGCGATTGTACTCATGGGGTTGTGTTTCCCTTTCGACTGTATAGGGTTGCGATCCTAGCATCGTCCTTCGCTTGAATTCACCCCTAGATAGTGCTGTGGATGGTTGGTTCCTTCCCAGTCTCTGGTGATGATGAAGCCGAATCTCGTATTCAAGCTGGAATTTTGGTTTTATGGAGTTCTGTGGCAGAGCAAAACTCATTTGGTGGAATCCTAGAGGATAGTAGTCCATATGCCATCAGACTTAGCACTTCAGTCATAGTCTTTCGATGTAGACCGGAAAGACGTTGCTTATTTGTCCTGTCTGCATAGGCTCCAACACAGTTCAAACGTTGTCAGCAACGTTTTCTGCTACGCCTTCTTTAACCTCCCGAGACAAACTAGGCAGTCGGATATCGTGGTGCTTGTTGATGATATGAACGCAAGACTCGGTCGTCTTACCCCAGAGGAAATGCGGCTGGGTGGCATGTTTCGTTGTCCGTGAGGGAGTGTTGATCGCCTGTTACAATTAGTCGCGTCTCATGTACTCTGAATATCGAACAGCGCATTTTAGTGCAAGTTGGTCGTACTGCCGTCAGTTATCGGTGGTGCCGGCTTTGTTTTATTGTTTATTCAGAGAACTGCTCGCAACCACAAATTAGTTCGTTGAAGATTGAGTGACGAGGGTACGCAAAATGCCTATCGAACAGCATTGACAGTTAAACTGCCCGGATCACAACAGTAGTGACCCAAACGAGTACCAGGTAAAAATCTTTACAAGGACGTGAATCTGTTGTGAAGAGTTCTATTGCAAAGCAGCGCTGTAGACACGACAGAGGTGGATTCCCGTGATTCGGCAGAAATTAAGAACAAACATTGACTGGTTCTCCCTGAAGCCAAGTTAGGACGAATACCATCGTGAGCTGAAACGCAACTTTACGAGAAGGTTGTATAAAGGCCATGAGGCTTATTTCTTCAAGCTAGCCAAATACATTAAAAAAGTTATTCCTGTCAAAATAACCGGGTGCTGTTTTCTTTGATTCGTGGTTGCACTGGCTGTCGGCAAGGTGTTAATGGAACTGTTTTTAGACAGTATGCTTCACGAATTTTCAGCTCATCGCGGCGACTGGATGGTTGGGCCGAGCACTTTGAAAAAAACGGCTCGACTGACCCAAGTCAGCTTATTCATCTGTGGTTAGTTGTAACATTCTGGGTGGAAACCGAAGTGGCTCTGGGGATTAAAATATTGAAACGTAATAAGGTCTCATGTCCGGACTTTCTTTCTTCATTACTTTTCAAGGATGTTAATGGAAGGATTACTGTCTGTCTCCCTTCCATATGGCAGACCGAAGCGGTGACTCACGATTGGGGTTTATCAGCATTCAGTCCCGTTCTCAAAAACGGTCCCAGGACATCATGTGATAATCACAAGGGCATTAGCCTTGTCTCTATCGCATTCAAGATGTTCACGGTTTTCATAATACGCCGGCTTTCGAAACGCAGAGAGAACTAGGTAAGAGGATAACAGACAGGTTTTCAGCTTGATCGCGAGTGTATCGAATACATCTTCACCTTGCGACATACACTGAAACATCGGCACTCCCTTTTTCAACCAACTATCTTGGTAATTTTGGACCTAAATACTACCTTTGACTCGGTTGCCCGACACGCTCTCCTGGACTGTCTGCATCACAGAATGAGTCCCTAGTGAAGTATGTCAGTTTGTTGAAATCGTATGCCCACTCCTAGTGAACGGTGCGCATTTATGGGTATCTGTTACGAGTATTCTCCAAGTCAAGTGGCGTCCGGCAGCAGTGTCCGATATCCCCTTCTTCTTCTTCTTCTTCTTCTTCTACCTTGTGATGGACGATATTCTGAAAGAATCTTGTAGTGGGGCTTCTATCAGAAGGTAAGGTGACATTAAGTATGCAGGCGACATTGCGTTACTTAGTTTCTCAGCAAAGAACATGCAAGCCAGGCAGAGTCTGTTGTAGTATGATATGCATCTCACACTTACAGAGTGTAAAGGTTTGTTACAAGAAGGGTCTCTGATCCTATCTTTCATATTGCTAGCAGATCGCTGGAGACCTTCAATCGTTTCATCTCCCTGGTTAGTATCATCTGTCTGACCTGTAGTATTGTTGAAAAGCTGTTCACGAGGATGACGAAAACTCACTATGCGTTCGGTAATCTCCGTCACTTGTGGCATCCCGAAGACTTCCAATTATCGTTTAAGGAGAAAGTTTACGATGTGTGTACGTTCAGCTTTGCTCTGTGGAACAGAAACTTGGTCCATTCGTACGAAGATGATCATAGACTTCCAGTATTCGCCCACCGTTATCTCTCTGGGTAGGCTTCGTGAGTAATGCGACGGTCCATCGGCGCGTGTTTCAGAAATGTGTAGGTTCGCGACTGGTAACCGATGTGATAAAAATGCGCAATCTTCAAACGTTGACGGATCGTCTACGCCACCGTGCATTTTCCTGTGTGGCTTCTTATGGAAGAAACCGCAAGATAGCCAGGTAATGACGTGGTCACGGCCTAGGAAAGCCTTGACCGTTACGCTGAGCAATGTTGTTCGGTGCCGTCTGTCTGTTTGAGGATTCCGCGATCATTCACATCGCCGGTTGGAAGCGTGTTGACATGGCAGTGTCACAGTCAGTGACGAGCTTGTATCCGCAACCTCTTATTTTTAACAGAACTTAATTGTTTTTTTCCCCCAGCTCTTCACTGTTTATTTATTACTCGGGCACTGCGTGGACCGTTTCTACGACGAACGGCGGCCTGAGTCATAGTACCCACGGGTACGGCTGAAAGCTGGAAATGATGGTGATGCTGTGTCACAATACCTCTATTGTCGATGCTCGTGGTCTGTCACTCCAGGCACTCACTCAACATGTCTCGGCTCGTCAACAAAATCTTTTCCGCATGGGTTCGGTTGCTGCACGATAACGATGGTCTCCTTCCTTATGTGGTTCAATGCGAGCCCTGTTTTCTGACCCTAACAATCACCTCCTTACGCGGCATTGGCCACCGTCGGCTATGATTTATTTAGCCAGTCAGTTGTATTGGATGCACTACACCGGTCGTTGTCGCGGTAAAAACTAAGCGGAAAGATGCGCAGTTGTGCTAATTTCCCCTCTGGTGTTCACGCGGCGTTAGATGTTAATCAATATTTTCTTCCTGTGCCTAATGGTATATACATTAGGTTGAACGAAAAAAGATACTTTATCACACTGAACCTAGCGGTCGCCTATCTCCAGGTCGAAGTCCCACCGTGCTCCAGGAAGTTTGCTGACGATCAGTATCCACCGCTGGTTGTTCTAGCACACATGCTTAGCATTTGGCTTTCGGGTTACGTCCACGGTTTCCCAAAAACAAATGGACACGATGCTGACAGACGTCCAGAGTGCAGCTGCTAGCCTGGACGATATCGTAGGGACTGGCGCCAATAAAGGTGAGTTAGTAAAATATTTACACCATGCATTCAGCCACAACAATGATTCTACATCCATCGGGAGGGGTTTCAATTCTTTATGCGTTTAAGTAAATACTTTGTCTTTAACTACAGTGGACACTGCCCAGACCCTGAGAACATCTGAGCGATTGTCCAGGTCCCTCCGTCATCTAGTGTCTTAACTCTTCGTTCATCCTTGGGTCCTGTGGGCCATTTATAGCGCGTCTCTTCCTGACGTGTATCACGTCTGAACACCCATGGGCCGGTTGTTGAACAGGAATCAATCCTGAGACTGAAACGCCGATTGCGAGCATGCATTTGATGAGGTGAAAACGATGCTCAAATCAAAAATTTTCGACGCATTACGATCGCGGCCTCGAGATTGTGGATTGGATGCAATCAACTGCGAAGTTGGTGCTGTGGTCCCTCGTCCTCCCCGATGGCTTTTAAAGGGCGACCGTTCATGCCGTTCGCTCCCTCACTCCAGCAGAAAGGGCTGTGGCTACATTGAAGAAACTCTCGTGAAGAAATCTCACGCGATGGTCCACCGATTCACTCTACTTGCTAATCACAGGCTTGCAGTTTTCGGATCGCAGAAGGGAATTCTTGTTTACACGGTCTGGTTGGCCTCAAACTGGACCGCGGCGCCTCTGAATTATAATTGCTTGATAAGTCTAAACGTTTCTTGTCGCATGTGATGCACTGAGTAAAATATGTCCAATGTATACACGCCGCTCCGCCTCATTGACGACGTCCGAATCGTAGTAATCGTGGTTGTCCGCTTGGTTTGCCGTAGTGCAAAGTTGGCGCAGTTTGCGAAACACGTATCACCAAACAGATGAACACGTCTTCACGTTTTAAAGGTACTTGTTCAGGTTAGTTTCTGGCCACCATAAAAACTGCAAGTAGTTACGATCCTTTTGTGGAACTCTTACTGGAGCGTAGTTTCACTGTCGGTCATGACTGCCTGCATCTAAGCTGTATTGCAATCAATAAATTAGTTAGTTAGTAAGTTAGTAAGTAAGTAAGTAAGTAAGTAAGTAAGTAGTAAGTAAGTAAGTAAGTAAGTAAGTTAGTTAGTTAGTAAGTTAGGTACATGAGGAGATTAGTTGGTTGGAGTGTGCGACGTGTGTCGTGTTATGCGGCCGAGAACGGTGCACAGTTTGTGACGTTTAGCCGGGCAAAATGTTGGTGGGCGCGGTAACTTTCGTCTGTGTAAAGCATCTGGAACAAGTTCAGCACAACCTCTCAACAATACACACGAACGACGATGGAATATCCCGCTTACGGTTGCGGACCTCTTTGAAGTTGATTACAAAGTGCTTGAAGGCATTAACATTCAGCAGATTGACTATCAGGTGGATTAATAGTTCCGTACCTTAAGGAAAATCGGCATCATAAGGCCGCTATATGGGGGGCTATCAAGACTTAGGTCCAACTCTCGGTTCATCTTTGCCAATGGACATACCTTTCTTTATCTTAGGATTAAATCATATTCCTTATATAATCTCTCAATACCACTGCCTATATCGTGCAACTGAAGGTAGTGAGCACTAATAGTCCTTGCGTCGACCTATCTGTCCCACGAGATTCAACTTCAGCATCGTATGCACCGCGTAGGTTTCAATCCATCTCCCAGATCTCTTATGTAATCCAATGCACTTCAGGTATAGCTGATCCGATAAGTCTACCTATCTCGGAGGATGGCAGTTCGAAAACTTGTGGCTTTCAATTCGTTCTTCCACAGGAACTGCGCGATTCAACTCCTGTACTTTTTTAAGTGACCAAACTTGTTTCAAGCGCAACCTCCTGCGGGGTGCATTAGGCATCCTGGATGAATGAACTCCATCCGAAAAGCGTATTTACCAACCCCGCCACACCGCTGGTTCATCGGTCTCCAATGAACTGCGAACCTCGTGCTCCTCACCGCTGCTTTCTGGGTTAGGTTTCTTTTAAACCAAATACTCCGGATGGGTCCCTCATCTTCGGCCTAGGCAACCGAGGAGTAATTTACCTTCACAACTATGAACCTAACCGTACATCATTTATGAACTTTGTCTTCCTATCGCAATTATTTTGCCAAGGTGTCGAATGCCCTCTTTGCTTCCATGTCACATTCTACCACACCAAACTAATTTGTCTCGTTTCGCCCTCTTTTATCAAATAACTTTACGTAGTGACCCCTCCAATCCTGTTTTCGGACACACACCGGAGACTTACATCATAACCAGAATGATGGTGTGAAACCTTAAGATTCCTTTGCTTGAAGAACACAACCCCGGTACTCGCCCCCCGAACACCATTTAGGCTTGCCAATTTTGACGTTCAAATCCTTGTGCAGATGGATCAGCAGGCAACTGTTGCACGTACTTTGGAGATCCTCACCATCGATATCTGTCGTTTTGCTGAAACACGGCTTCAAGATTCTGATTTGGTGCTACATCTTTGATCTCCGTCAGCCGCTTCACCTTGCGCGTAGAATGTGCGCTTGTTGGAATCGCCCTAAGTGCATACACAGAGAAGGCGCTGCTTGACTGGATTCCCGTCAACACCGCCTTTGCGCTGTCAGACTCGAAGGTACGGTTAGAGCATCGAGAGGCGCCCATCACAAACGCTGTCTGTTTGTTGTTGCGGCATATGCCCTCACAGACTGCAGTCCAGACGCAGTCAAAGATGATTTTTATCACCAGCTCACTAACCTTTTGCACACCGCGTGGCCCACGGACGCAGTAATATTGGCTGGAGACTTGGACGCTCAGGTAGGTAGGCTGGACGCTGACGAGCGTGACTTAGGTGGCCCGCACTCTTACGGTACTCGTCGAACAGACAACGATGAACGTTTGTTGCAGCTCTGTGCTGATAACGGTCTGTTTCTGGCAAGTACTAATTTTCGACGTTCTAGACGTCAATGCGCCACCTGGCGACCTCCATCGCCGAGTCAATCGTGGACGGAGGTTGATCACATAACCGTCAGCTGCCGGTGGCGCGGATGTTTCCAAGGTCGCAAGTCAAGTCTGGCGCACCTGCATGGATTCCGATCATGCACTGTTAAGTGCCAAGTTCGCTTTGCGCATTGTGAGAGGCCACTTTGGCGTCAACGACAAATTGATATCTAAACTGACAGGGCCACCGACGCTTTACACTTACCGGTTTGCGCTTGTCTCTAGTCTAGGTCCCTATCCACAGTGAGTACATATACGGCACGCAGTGCATAAATACAGTGATGTCTCTTGTGGTACTGTTGCTAATTCAGCTGGATCTCTATGCGACCATTGGAAGTTCTCAATGTTCTCTGGGATATTCCATCCGGCAGGATTATAACCCGGCCCGCAAGGCTACTCGCTTGAAACACTGAAAACAACTACGAAGAGATCGCGAGGCCTGGTGGACACAGTGCGCTATAGAGATGGGACAAGTCGCTGCTATCGGGAAATCCATGGCTTTTCCGTCTCATCTGAGCAACTGGTTGCAGGAAACCCGATGTGATCGAGGTAATCTGTGAAGGCAATGGTGAATCTACTCAAAACCTACAACGACGGTTGGGACACTGGACTAAGCACTTCCAACGACAGTTCAATTGGCTACCTGCGCCATTGACTACACCTTCGGGCTCTGCCTGTGCTCACTGACCTGCTGAGTTTTCTCCGCCCTCAGAAACAGAAGTCACACTTCAAATCAAGTTCTTGAAACGTCACAAGGTACCCGGATCAGACGGCCGTCACAACGAGACTGGACCTTGACGTGGTGTGACGGCTTGCGCATCTCGATGACCTATTGGGCTAAACTGATCACCACACCGATAGAGTCACTCATACCAGGCAGGCCAATGGGTAGAGGTCTGACAAACCAGTCTCCTGGTCCTCCAGGTTGGGGGTTGGAAGAAGGTTGGCATCTTTTTCCGGAAAAAGTACCAGTTCTGGTACATTGCCACCCAACCGCTGCCTTGCGGTACAGGCTTTTGAGCCAAAGGCTTTGGTTGAGAACCCTAATCGTTCTCCTGTCTAGGTCTGGGCGTCCTGGCAGTATCTCAGCCCACACACAACCATGAATATTCACAACAACAATAAATCCATACTGCATCGGCCGTCTCGCAGTATAAACCGGGTCGCCCTATCTGCTGCATACAGCAGGGTGGATAGGCGAAAACATGCTACTGCTGACCCTCCCCCACTGTCCTATCAAATTTAGCTCTCAGGCCCCTCCCGACCTCCATTTCTGATAATTACTCTACAGGTCCCACAACAGATGTAGCTAACTGTAGTAACACTGAGCCGGTAAGTTCCGTCTCTTGCCTTTCAGCTTCAGGCCTCCCTCGTCCCTTGCTTAGACCTAGAACGCGAATTAATATAGGTGCCTTCAACGTTCGCACGCTAAAACAGATAGGTCAGCAAGCGGCTCTCGCACGAACGCTAGACTCGTTGCACGTTGATGTCTGCTGTATCTCGGAGACTAGAATCCATGACAGTAGTCAACGTATGAAACTAACAGCACCCGCATTGTCTACCCGATACTGGTTATACACTTCGGGTGACTCCACAGCCGCTGTTACAGGTCAGGCTGGGGTAGGTATAGTTCTCAGCACGACGCAGCCGCATTAGTAGATTGGATTCCTGTTAACAGTAGACTTTGTGCCGTCCGCTTGGCAGGTTCTGTTAAAACCAGCTCTAGACGCAAGACTCAGAAATTTATTCATTGTGTCTGCTTATGCTCCTACTGACTGTAGTGACATCGGCGTCAAGGACGCATTTTACTCGGATCTGGCCACTCTCCTTCGGTCGACACGTGGCTCTGATATAGTCGTTTTGGCCGGAGATATGAATGCCCAGGTCGGTCGCCTTGGTGAAGCCGAATCTCGTTTAGGTGGTAGGTTTGGGATAGCATCACATCGATCAGATAATGGTGGGCGATTGTTGCAGCTGTGCGCTGAGCATAATCTATTTTTAGCCAGTACTGGTTTTAGGCATCGTGCACGTCAATGCTATACTTGGCGCCCGCCTTCTCCGAATCAGGCCTGGTCTCAGATAGACCACATAGCCGTTAGTTATAGGTGGCGGGGTTCCATTCAAGACTGTCGTTCTTATTGGAGCACGTACTTGGATTCAGATCATGCGTTGGTACGTTGTCGTTTTGTTCTTACTTTTGCTGGGCAACGACCCCACCGACAGCAACGGTTAGCTGTTGAGAAACTGGCTTTACCATCGGTTAGGCATAATTACCAAACCAGCTTAGAAAGCTGCCTTAGTGGTACTCACTCCGAAGACCCTATAGCTGCTGGACTCAAATCTCACAGGCCATTCAGAAAGCAGGTAGTGTAGCATGCGGCACAGGGGTACATGGGGTAAACAAACATTGGATTTCAGAGAAATCCCTGGAGTTGTTGGAAGCCAGACGGAAGGGTTCCTCCTGGTAGTTCACACAAGTCTAGAAGAGATATCCGTAGGAAACTGAAACGTAGTCTAAAGGCTGATCGTGAGGCTTGGTTAGTGGAAAAAGTTAAGGAAATGGAAACCGCATTTGCCTCAGGGAACATCGGTAAACTGTTTAAGCTGATCCGCGCCACCGGTCCCAGGCGACCGTCGGTCAGTGAAGCTATCAGCGAGGTAGATGGTACACTAATCTGTAATAAGTCCAGAAGGTTAGAGCGTTGGGCAGAACACTTTGAGGGTCAATTTAGTTGGCCTGCTGCTTCTATTGCGTTGCCGCCACAAACTTGTGATGTAGCACCCTGGTCGGTAGATTTGGAACCACCCACTGAGACTGAGGTTCGCAATTGCCTTTCGGCTCTCAATCGTAATAGGGCTGCTGGCCCAGATGATCTCGTGCCGGCACTTTTCAAAGAAGGTGGAGAGGCGTTAGTAGAGGCATTGACTCAGTTGTTTCAACTTGTGTGGACGACGGAGACCATCCCTCCGTGCTGGGGTCACTCGATAATAGTCCCATATTTAAGAAAGGAGCCCGGGGCTCTTGCGAAAACCATAGAGGGATTAGTTTGACCCCAGTCATTTCAAGGGTTCTAGCATCAATTATACTTCGTCGACTCACTGCAGTTCGGGAAGTAAACATTAGGGAAGAACAGGCAGGGTTTCGCCCTGGGCGGGGTTGTATAGATCACATTTTTACCCTTCGTCAAATTCTGGAGCAGCGTCATGTGTACCGCCGGCCAACAATCGCCGTATTCCTCGACTATAAAGGTGCGTTTGATTCGGTGGACCGATCTACACTTTTAGAGTCGCTTAAACGTAGGGGTGTACCGACTAAGTATGTGAACATACTGTCGGCGCTTTATTCCCATACCTCAGCTCAGGTTAGGGTTTACGGTGAACTGTCTGACAGTTTCAGCACCAGGAGCGGCGTACGTCAAGGCTGTCCCCTTTCGCCATTTTTGTTCAATTTCGTCATAGACGAAATAATGGAGGACTGTCTGCGGCACTCAAATGATGCCGGCGTGGACCTCCTACCTGGTGAAAGACTGACTGATCTTGATTATGCTGACGATAAGGTATTGCTGTTGACAACTTTCAAGCGGCACAAACAACACTGGACGCTATTTCGCGTTCTGCTAAGTACTTCGGAATGCGCTTTGCAGCCTCAAAATGCAAAGTGCTTCTGCAAGATTGCTGTAGTCACGTAGATTTAATGTTAGATAATGAAGTCATGGAGATTGTTGACCGGTTTGTATACCTGGGAAGCTGCATCAGCGGTGGGCGGAGGTGTAGGAAATGAAATAGAAGCGCGTATTTCCAAGGCTAGGGTGGTGTTCGCTAATCTAAGACACCTATGGCGACAGAGAGGTATTTCCCTAAAGCTTAAGGGTCGTGTATATCAAACAACAGTGAGGGCCGTATTACTTTACGGCAGCGAAACCTGGCCACTCAGGGTAGAGGACGTGAACCGTCTCCAGGTATTTGACCACCGATGTCTGCGTTCAATCGCTCGTATCGGGTGGCACCAGCGAGTAAGCAACGAGGAGGTTAGGAAGCGGGTGTTTGGCACTGATTGTCAAACGAGTTCTCTTGTTCAGTCGCTACATTTGCACAGACTTAGATGGTTGGGTCATGTACTAAGGATGCCAGCTAGTCGTTTGCCACACCGAGCACTGTTTGCGGACGCTGCGGCTGACTGGCGCAAGGTGCGAGGTGGACAGATGATGACCTGGCGTAGACAAATGAAATCGTTCACGAAGGGGTTGGTCACTGTAGGTCGGGTTCGTCTCCCGGGCTGGGGCCCTCGCGACTCACAGAGTCGGTGGCTTGAGACGTTAGGTGAGATGGCGGCTAATCGAGCTCAGTGGCGTGAATGCTGTCGTTGTTTGGCCGAGTTGTCTGTGAAGTGAGTGCACTTTATGATGCGGGGCAGTGAAAGCCGTAAGGAAGCTGTCTCGCTGATGACGCCTTACTTTCACTCACAGCTCGGTTGTTTGTTTGCAAGGTGTAGGCGCCTTGATGTTGTATGTTTGAATATAGACGTAGCTATTTTTAGTAGTTAGGTCCACTTCCCCCCTCCTCTATTTTCTTCTTTCTTCCTATATAAGTTTTTTTTTTTCTTTGTTCTTCGTGGTTGTGTGGCAGTCAAGCATCAGTGTGAACCACTGATGTATTGCTGTCTATGATGATGATGATGATGATGTTATGCACCGCTTGTTTCACTTTCTCCAGCGACGTCCCTCACTACAATCACTGCCCTACGCCGAATCTTCAGTCAGCACGGATATCCCGACACTCTCGTGTCGGACAACGGGACGCAATTCACGTCTTCATACTTTGAGGACTTCTGCCGCCGTTCACTCATCCAGCACACTCGTTCGCCGCCTTATCACCCGCAGTCCAACGGGCAAGCTGAACGTTTCGTGGACACCTTCAAACGGGCACTACTGAAATCTCGTGGGGAGGGGACCACAGACGAGGTGTTACAAATATTGAAGTTATGGGTTTCTGATGGGTTTATCTACGTGAGAAGTTGCATCAGCGATGTCGGTGGAAACGTGCGGAATGAAATAGAACATATATCTCTTAGGCTGGGGTGGTATTCACTAATCTAGGATACCTCTGGCGGCAGAGAGGTATCTCTCTGAGGCTTAAGGTCGCGTATATAAGGCGACAGTGAGGGCTGTGTTACTTTACGGCAGCGAAACTGGCCGCTCAGGGTAGAAGACGTGAACCGTCTTCAGGTATTTGACCACCGATGTTTGCGTTCGATCGTTCGTATCAAGGGGCAACGAAGAGGTTATGGACGGATATTTGATAGGAAGTGCCAAACGGGCCGTTTCGTCCAACTTCTAAGTTTACGCAGACTTAGATGTTTGCAATGTACTAAAGATGCCAGCTAGTCGTCTGCCACACCGAGCACTCTTTGCCGACGCTGCGGCCGACTGGCGCAAGGTGCGAGGTGGACAGATGACCTGGCGTAGACAAATGAAATCGTTCACGAAGGGGTTGGCCATTGTAGGTCGTGTTCGTCTCCCGAGTTGAGGCACTCGTGACACATATTTGGTAGCTGGAGACGTTAGATAAGATGGTGGCTAATCGAGCTCAGTGGCGTGAATGTTGTTTGGCCGAGTTGTCTGTGAAGTGAGTGCACTTAATGACGCGGGCAGTGAAAGCCGTAAGGAAGCTGTCTTGCTGATGACGCCTTACTTTCACTTACAGCTCGGTTGTTTGTTTGCAAGGTGTAGGCACCTTGATCTTGAATGTTGACCGTTTTTCTTCTCTCTTGTATAAGGTTTGCTTTTTCTTCACGGTTGCGTGGCCATTACTCACCAGTGAGAACCACCGATTTATTGCTGTCTGTGATGATGATGGTGATGACAAGTGTCGCGTTCCAATATTGTCGATTCAGCACTGAATCATTGAGGTCTCGCTTGGTGTTATTGTTTGAAATTATTTTCTTAGTATGGCTGTTAGAATCCAGACACTAGTGTCAAGCAAGTTTACTCGTTAATATCTTTGATCGGGGCAGTACTCGCGTTCACTGCTTTGAGGTTGCTCAAAGCATTCGCAACCCTTGGGTGATTGTTCACTTTTTCGAGCTTTCTGAAATGCGCTTGCAAACTTGTTCACAAAGGGCTCCCTTTAGCCGTTGAGTTGGGACTGTTTGGTTGGATGTGCTTGTCTTTCTGGTTGAAAAATGATGCAAACGCTGATGTGAATTGTGTGCTGTTCTCACAGATGAGTATTTCCGGACACCCGAATTAGATGGATTGTCGTCCATAGACTTCTCACCGTCAGGATGGTTTGAGCATGAAGTGGGCTGAGAAAGTCGATTTACCAGACTGAGTCACAAACAGAACTAAATTTTCGAGTGTTCCTTGCTCGATTAAGCACGCCTCCGACTGGGTCATGCAGTCGTTCTGGTTGTTTAATCACAGTTGGTCAGTGGGTGTAGTTGGCGAATGCGTTCATTCGGTTGATGCTCGGATGTCCAGTGTGGGTGTTGGGGAAAGTCTATTTTCCCCAAAAATGGTTTATTTTTCGAGCTATCTTCGAAAAATAAATTGTGATTTTGAATTTCATCTTTTCGCGCCACAACGTGCCAAAACTCAATTTTGGCGCACGTTTCTCCTGCGTCTCTGATTGGCCCATCCCACTTTTAATGCATCAATTAACGTGGGATTCTTCAAGGCTGTTCAGAGACTATATGTAACGTGCGATCGAAACCAGCAGGCGCGCACAAGTTGAATTTGGATTGTGTGACGAAGCGCGTGCTGCTGTTGTTGATGCCGTTTAGTTCCGTGTGTAAAGTCGGTGCCATGCTTAACTGTGCGCCTCCGCTCCATGCTTGTCTGGTATTGTTTCCATTTACAGGATTGTTGTTGGAACCCCTCCTTCGGAAGAACGCTGTCCCCAGGTGTCTCCACGTTGCCCCAAAATCGGTCCGTAAGTGTGACGGACAATCAGAACAGAAGCGGCTGGTTTGCATGTTACATTTTGGCGACCCTGCCAGGATGAAAGAGGTGCCATTGTAAAAAAGAGGTGCCGTAAAAAAAGAGGTGTTAAAGAAAAAAAATGTATCAGAAAAAGTGTTGAAAAAGAATATGTATAAGTAAAAAGGAGTACAAAGTAAATGGGCAGTGCCCACCAGCCTTATGTCCCCTGGCCATTCAACAGCACCATGCCGCTTTAGTGGGTTTGGACACCGGCGGTCGTGCTCAACGAGTGAGTCGAGTTGCTGTACGTGCATCGAAAACCAGCAGGCGCGAAACACAGGTGCACATTTATGATTGACGATGTGAGAACGCGTGCTTCTGTTTGTGATGCGTTTTTAGTCTCCGTTTTGTGTAAGTCGTTGCATGCTTACTGGCTTTCGTCTCATGCTTTCATTATTGTTTCTTTACAGGATTTTGTTGGAACTCCTCCTCGGAAGAACGCTGTCCCCCGAATGTGTCTCCGCTGTGCCCAAAATCGTCCGATAAGTTGACGGATCAATCTAGAACAGAAGCGCTGCTTGTCATGTTACACTGTATATATATGGCAGTACGCTGCTGCTGCAAGTTATCTTACCTTGGTTAAGATGCAATTACATTTCTCCGACTGAGGTCAAGGTCTTCTGTGTTCTTCTGGGGTTTCTGGTTATCGTTACGCTCGGTGCTACGTGTTCGTGTATTACTATAGTCGTGCGCTAGACATTATCGTTATCGTTGACCAGCGGGTCATAACATATTTGGCGACGGAGTCTTGTGCTTTGTTTTTGTTCTCTCTTTTTTGAACTATGTCTGCTGACCCAGATCTCAAGCAGATGATGCAGTCGCAGATCCGACTGATGGAAATGCTAGCCACCCGCTTTGCCGCGCTGGGGCCGTCCACTTCTGTCGATCCGCCGTCCGTGGATCACTTGGCCAGGTTGAAAATATATCTCCCGATTTCCGTGTAATGATGCCCAGGCTGTGTGTCTCCTTCGGTAGGCATGATACACAGAACCGACCATCAGATACGTTCACCGTCGAGCTGGCATCCCGCGATGACGAGACGAAGGTTCGTCTACTCCTCCGGAAACTGGGCCCAGCGGAACACATCCGCTATACCAACTACATCTTGCCCGCCGAACCGCGAACCCTGACTTTCGCGGATACGGTCCAGAAGTTGACAAAGATCTTCGGGATACCTCCCCTGTTACAACTCACGGTTCCGGCTTGCATTCCAATCCGGCGAACGAACATAGAGCGACTTGTCACCCTAATGCTGTTTCGAAACCTGCAGTGCGAGACGGTGTACGAGCTTGGCTCCTGCTTCACAGGGACCAGTCCGCGCTGCCTGTCTTCATCTTCGTCTGCAATCACCGAAGCTACCTTCCGTACCAGGCTCTGTGTAAATCGACCGAGCCAAATATCAAGCTGGAGCAGATCGTGACGATATGCGAAGAGCGCGCCAACCTCAAGGCACGACTTGTCCATGATCCACCGTCCACTCGCGCCCGCTCAGTTCAGACCGCTTTCAGCTGTCCGAAATCTCCTACACGGCCCAATAAGCCAATTCCTGCTGATTCCAGAAACCCTTCGCTTCTGCATATTGTGTGGGCATGCATTTCACAAGTTGCCCTTTCGACAGCAATCTCGCTGCCAGCTAGGTGCCCAGTACGTAGCGCACAGGAAGTTTCTGTCAGCCCACTAAAACATGTCAGGAACTGCGTTGGCTCTCCAAGTTCAAGAAGCCAGCCTGGTCCCGTGCAGCCGGCAGATCTAACAGTCTGCTGGCGACGTTCCAAGTCAATATCGCTGATCGCCGAAAGTTCGTGTCCGTCCACATCAATGGTCGTTTGGCTCGCCTGCAGCTGGACACTGCCTCCGACATCACCATCATCTCCAAGAGGCTCTGGCGATCCCTGGGCAGCCCTCCTGTCCACCAATCATCCCAGACGGCAACCAGTGCTTGTGGTGGCTCGGTGCAGTTGACGGGAAGACTGCACTGCTCAGTGTCATGCCGTGGCACCACCATAGACGGGACGTGCTACGTCTCCAACTCTGGTCTCGATCTACTCGGGCTTGACTGGCTCGAACCGCTTGGTCTTCTGGATGTCCCGATCCGGGCCATCTGCAACCAGGTGCGGTCTCCTGCCGCACCTCAGAAGATGTCCGACGACATCATTCAGCAGTTCACTCCCGTGTTCCAAGATGGCCTGGGCCTCTGCTCCTGTACCCAGGCCACGCTGCAGCTATGCCCTGGCAGCCAACCGGTCTTTCGTCCCAAACGGCCGGTTCCCTACGCAGCCCTGCCGCTCGTAGACCAGGAACTCAAACGACTTGAACAGCTTGGTGTCTTGGTACCGGTCTCCTACTCCGCGTGGGCCGCTCCCATTGTCGTGGTGAAGAAGTCTAACGGATCCATCCGGATCTGTGGTGACTTCTCAACTGGTCTGAATGCTGCGTTGGAACCAAACTGCTATCCGCTTCCAGTGCCTGACGACATATTCACTATGCTCAACGGTGGCACCTGCTTCGCCAAACTGGACTTGGCGGAGGCATATCTCCAACTCGAGGTTGCACCAGAATCTCGTGAACTACTCACAATCAACACTCATCGAGGCCTCCTGCAGTATACCAGACTTCCGTTTGGTATCAAAACCGCGCCCGCAATTTTCCAACAAGTAATCGACGCATTGATTACTGGTCTACCGGGTACCGCCGCCTACCTCGACGACATTATCATAATGGGGCGGACAACCGATGAACTCCGTGACCGAATCGCCGCGGTTCTCCAACGCATCCAGGAGTACGGGTTCCGGTTGCGAACAGACAAATGCCAGATGTTCTTACGGTCAATCAAATACCTGGGCTACATTTTTGATGCCGCTGGTCGCCACCCAGATCCTGAGAACATTCGCGCAATTCAACAGATGCCGGCGCCCAAGGATGTCCACACTCTTCGGTCCTTCCTTGGTCTCATCAGCTACTATAGTGCTTTCCTTCCAACGCTACATGATGTTCGGGCCCCACTCAATCGACTGTTGCAGAAGGACACTACATGGTGCTGGTCCCCCGATTGCGAGAACTCCTTCGCCCAACTGAAGACGATGCTCAGCTCCGACCTGCTGCTGACGCACTACGATCCAACCCTGCCAATTGTGGTCGCAGCAGATGCATCAAACTACGGTGTTGGAGCAGTCGTCTCGCACATCTTCCCGGATGGTTCCGAGAAGGCTATTGCTCACGCCTCTCGTACGCTCAACTCCGCTGAGAAGAATTACGGTCAGGTCGAAAAAGAGGGTCTCGCGATCATTTTCGCTGTGAAGAAGTTCCACAAACTTCTATACGGTCGGCACTTTTCCCTGCTAACCGACCATAAAGCCGCTACTGTCCATTTTTGGATCGAAGAAGGGCATTCCGGTTTATTCTGCCAATCGACTGCAGCGATGGGCCACAATTTTGCTTGGCTATGACTTCGATATCCACTACCGCCGCACTGACGAATTCGGCCAAGCTGACGGTTTATCTCGCCCTAATCAGCAATCAACACGTGCCCGAGGAAGACACTGTCATTGCCACTCTGACAATGGAGAATGACGTTCGCCGCCAGCTCTCAGACGCCATTCGTGGAATTCCCGTGACTGCCGTCGACATCCAGTGCGCCACGACATTGGACCCGATACTCACCCAGGTCATGGAGTTCGTCCGGACCAAGTGGCCCACAGTTCCTCCTGCTGGTGAGATCAGCCAATTCTACCGTCGACGTGACTCGTTGACAGCAGTGGATTCCTGCCTCATGTTTGCTGATCGTGTGGTCATTCCAGCCGCCCTCCGCCTCCCTGTGCTGCGACAGTTCCACTCTGGTCATCCCGGCACCAGCAGGATGAAGGCGATCGCTCGTAGTTACGCCTATTGGCCCGGCATGGACAGCCATATAGATCTAGTGAAACGGTGCTCAAGATGTCAACAGGCTGCCAAACTACCTACCAGGCAGGATCCAATACCGTGGCCAGCACCCAAAGGTCCATGGTCACGCCTACATCTTGATTTCGCTGGTCCGATCGACGGGTATCCTACCTCGTCTTGGTCGATGCCTATACCAAATGGCCGAGATAGTTGCACTTTCTCCAACACACTCGTTCTCCGCCTTATCACCCGCAGTCCAACGGGCAAGCTGAACGTTTCGTTGACACCTTCAAACGGGCGCTACTGAAATCTCGTGGGGAGGGGACCACAGACGAGGTGTTACAGGAGTTTCTGTTCGTCTACCGCACAACTCCCAATCCTGCAACATCTGACGGTCGATCACCAGCCGAAGCTCTTGTGGGTCGCAAGCTTCGCACAGTGCATCAGGCTCTCATTCCGACGAATGAGCCAACGCAGGTGCCCGGCCCAAACTCCAACGACGGTTTCGCTATTGGAGAAGCCGTATACGCTCGTGACTATCGACCGGGTCACAATAACTGGACGGACGCAACCGTGAGTGCTCGTCACGGAAAAGTGTTGTATGACGTTTCCGTCAGTGGCACCATATGGAAACGTCACCGCAACCAGTTGCGCCCTCGCCGCGCGAACTCAACAACGACAGACGACCAGCGTCCGCTTCCGCTGGATATCTTGTTAGACACGTTCGCCATTCCGGACACAGACACTTCCACAGTTCCGTCGTCCAATGCCGAAATCGCAACCAGCCTCCTGCCCAGACGTTGGACTGACCGCAATAGACGCCCACATCGTCCTATGCAGCTGGACCCTCGAGCCAAGTGCTACGGATGATTGTCATCTCAAACGGGAGGTGTTGGGGAAAGTCTATTTTCCCCAAAAATGGTTTATTTTTCGAGCTATCTTCGAAAAATAAATTGTGATTTTGAATTTAATCTTTTCGCGCCACAACGTGCCAAAACTCAATTTTGGCGCACGTTTCTCCGGCGTCTCTGATTGGCCCATCCCACTTTTAATGCATCAATTATATATATATATATATATATATATATATATATATATATATATATATATATATATATATATATATATGCGTTTAAATATAGACGTAGCTATTTTTAGTAGTTAGGTCCCCTCTTCCCTTTTTTCTTCTTTCTTCCTATATAGGGTTTTTTCCTTCGTGGTTGTGTGGCAGTTAAGCATCAGTGTGAACCACTGATGTATTGCTGTCTATGATGATGATGATCGGCAAGTCTTCTTTTGGCGTGTTAATTATCGCGTACATTTGTATTGCTGATTAGTTTGTAATTTCGTATTTCTGTCAGGATCAATAGCGATGCTTATTTTGCTATGGCTCGGTCGAAAACGTGTGTTGTTTCATCTTCGTGGGCCGACCGTGGTTATTTTTGGATTCGATCTAATGTTTGTAACTCAGTGATAACGGCCTCCGGTTACCTATCATTTAGTCGTTTATTCGAGCTCATTTGTCTCGACTGCCTTACCAGGATTCAGGTGGCGTAGCAGAATCCAGCTCACGTGACCATGTAGCAGCTACGCCGTAGGATATCTTATATGGAGGCTTAAGTTTGCAGAATGTTTCCTTTTCATTATTTTGCCGGATATTTCCGGGCTTTCCGACACGGGGTTCCCCTTCGATCAACGTATAATTATCTGACACTTCTCATGTTTACTCTATTGACTGTGTCATTGTTGCAGTGTGCGGTTCGTTTGACTCGGTATTCTCCTTGTCTTATACTTGTAGGCTTAGCTCCAAGGCTGATCGGCCATTATGGAGTTCTTTTCCGGGACCTTGAATGTGCGAATTATCGAAGCTGCTGAACTGAAACCGACTGCTTGTGCGACGCGACATTCGATCAGACCAGCTGCCAAACTTTGTGAACTTTTGGATCCTTATGTGACTGTGGACGTGGACGACATTGCTATCGGTAAAAGTTCCACCAAGTCTCGCACAAACACGCCTCTATGGAACGAGGATGTGTGTGCTGAGGTGACTTATGCACAGCAGCTTACATTCACCGTATACCACGATGCTGCCATCCCGCCAGACGATTTTGTTGCCATAATTGAAGTAGCCATTCGTAACGTTCGATCCGGTGAAGAAGTGTGGTTGGAACTGGAACCTCAGGGTAAGCTTCATATTCGCATCGACTTATCCGGCACCCGCACGGACGAACCACCTCGTGATCGATTGGGCTTTCCTGGACGAGAGAGTGCCATTGGCGGCGTGAATGGAAAGCATTATCGATGTGGTGCCATGCGTCGTCGTATACATCAGGCGAAAGGTCATAAATTCCAGGTACACAATTGTCCTTTCATTCATTCTTTCGTTTCAGGTCACTAGCCTCCGACAGTTCACATTCTGTTCACTGTGTAACAGTTTCATTTGGGGCCTATGGAATCAAGGTTATCAATGTCAGGTTTGTACGTGTGTGGTCCACAAGCGATGCTACGTAAATGTTATCACTCAATGTCCAGGCGTCAAATCCCCTCCAACTGGGCCTACCGCGGTCTTACAGGTTAGTTCAGAGTATGTATTGCGTGGATTTTTCTGTCAACGCAAGATTTTCTGTTGCTTGGGGAAATCTAGTAAGACTTTACCTGAAATGCGAGTTTCCTCAAATTAAATGATTCATTTACGTATACGAGTGTTTAACGGATGAAAATTAGACCATCATATGGACCTAAAAATAGTCGCGTAGTTTCTGAGGTAATCCACGCTAAACAAGAGTAAGTTTCCGTTACTGTAGCTATAGTTGGACGTAAAAATTCACCTGTCGAAAGTTTCGATTGAGGCAGTCAAAGCTCTTCTAACAACGTGGGCTGGATCTATAAATGCTTTTCTGACAATCCTTACTTCAGTATGCGTCCTTTCTTTCTGGGGTGGCGCCCGAGAAACGACGTTTTTATTATGGAAGCAGTTGTGCGAAATCGGAGGTAATAAGGTTCATGTGAGTTTATGTATGCATCTATTGGGTTCGAATAATGACTTTCTTGTCGACAAAGTTTTACCGCGTGAAAAAGGACCATTGTCTTCTCATTGACCGAAGTGGTAATCATCCAGAATTCATAGTCATATGAGTTAAGAGCATCCGTAATTAGACAAAACGGTAATGGTTCTCAATCGAAGCCTGTAGTCTGTACCCCCAAAGCAGCTGGTAGGTGACAATGTACCAGAGCTAATGCCGTTTTTCCAGGCTAAGCGTCTGGCCTTACGCCAACTTTCAACCTGGTGAACTGTGAGACTGCAGTTTGTCGGGTCCTCATCCATTAATCTGTCGTGTACGACTGAATGTATCGGTATGATCATCATTCCATGCAACTTAACCCAATAAATCTTAGAGATTCACAAACTATCACCTCGTGTCAGAGTCCACTGTCTTCATGACGGTAAGTAACGATGCCCATCCGTGGTTAGGCGCACTCTTGGAAATGATACATGGTTTAGACCAGTGCCGCTTTTGCTAAGCAACCTTGTTTCTGTCAACTTCACCTCAGTCTTTATTCTCTCTTTTCATCTTCAATACGGACGTTTGGCGGTGCTTTCCACACTATCTGTCTCATATATATAGTTGGTCCATTCCGTTTCCTTTATTATAACTGTCTGATTGGTTGTCTATGTGAACGTAATATTACTTCAGTTCTTATATCAGCCATGTTGGCAAAATGCGGTGGATCTGTGTATGTTACTAAAAGTTTTAAACATACTATCCGTTCTTCCTTTATCTTTGTGTTTCTAGAACCGTTTCAATATCAACGTACCCCATAAGTTTCGAATCCATACGTTCATGTTACCCGCGTTTTGTGACCATTGTGGCTCCTTACTCTTCGGCCTGATGAGACAAGGTCTGCAGTGCGAAGTTTGTCGTCTGAGCATCCACAAACGATGTGAGAAAAACGTGGCTTCGCACTGCGGTGTCAACACTCGCGATTTGATAACTGCAATCCGACTGTGTGGCTTAAATCCATCGGATTTGGGTGTCACTCCTGCCGCTGCCACTGCCATGGCAGCAGCTGCTGGTGGTCTTATTAGCCCATCCAGCGGTGCGGGTACCCCGGGACCTCGGGCCTCAATGATTCCGTTCTCGTCTTCCACTCGTCCCATATCAGCTGGTTTACGGACAACTAATCCATACGGTGCTTTTGGAGACCTTATGGCTAATGATCCTCGTTTTTCGGGGTAATTAAAGTCGGATGTCGTTTTACACAGCTTTCTGTCATGTTTATAACATATGAGGAATCGCGCATTTGTTTTTGTTTAATTTCTCTTCGCATTTTGTATTTGTCTTTGTAGATGTTACTTTAATTCCTTTATGACAAGTTTACGTGAGCGTATGAATCTTACACATTTTCAGCTTCATTATCGTCGACAGCATTGCACCAGTTGTAGACATTGTTGCTCAATTGCCGCATTTTCTGTCAAACCTACGTTAGTCAGTTGGTTAGTCATTTTGTTGATACTTATCATTGGCTGGATTATTGCTTTTGGCCACCTACTGCTTCTCATCGTCATGTTTCCTCGGTCTTCAAAGTTTGGTCGACGGGTGCAGTACCGTTTCCAACAAGAGGCGCCTTTTGGAGAGGGCAAGAGCGTTTTTTCGGTGAAGTTGCTTCTTTCGGGATGAGAGCGTTTTAACCCCATCGAGTTTGATGTATGTAGGAGTAACACGGTGAGTAGTTTATCCCGTATCAGAAACTGGACGCACACTCGCCATTAATAGTAGGGGTCAAGGACGTCTGTTCAGTGTTCACTCACAAGCGCCATAAGCTTGACCAGAAGCTACGGTAGCTCTTGCTACCTACCCTTCATCACGACAATGGTGTGGAATATTTTAGAACAGTAGAAATCTACCAAAAGAGGAAAAATTGGATAAAAAATGCTTAGTATAGGAATTAGAGACATAGTAGGTGTATGCACAGCGCTAATTTTGACACACTTACCTCGGCTAGCCTTTCTAATCAGCCACTTGAATGATTGCGAGATCTTCAACTGAGTAGACGACCCCTATACACTTTACTGAGTGAACCAGTCGGGGACTTCATATTTTTGTGACCACGTCTTCGCCTGATCACCACGTGGTTTTACGCAAGAGCTAGTGGTCTCAGAAAATAGTACCGAGTGAGGTAATCGCGCAGTTGGCGTTCGTAGTACATGACTTAGTTATTTAACCAATTGATCACGTATCCCAAGGTTTGCAAAATGCGTGTTGATGAACCTCTATGTTGCCCGCACTATCATCCTACTTGATGTAAAGTAATTGGCAGAGACAATAGTGGTCAAACGTAGCAAATCTGCTGATACCTTCGTCACTAATAGGCCGTGTTTCTGATCCATAGAGCAAAAGAGGTCGCACGTAAACAGCATATGCCCTCTCTGTCAACGCTAGCCGGACGTCTTTTCGATACCAAAAGTGGCATAGGCTGGAAAAGATAACATATCTTCGCCTTTCTCGCTTAACTCTCATCCGCAATATCACAAACTGACGAGGTAGTACTACCCAAGTATGTGAAATGGTCTACGATGTCAGACGAGCTGCCTGCAATAGAGAGCGTGAGAGTGAGAGTGTCCCAGTCCGGAAGCGACACTTTGCAGTTTAGAGGCGTAAAGCGCATTCCGTACAGACCAACCTGATCATTCACCAGTACTTTCTGCATGCTTTCCGCAAGGGGTCTAAGCCGAACAGTGTCATCCACACGCCGACGTGACTCGGCGCGAAGCCTATAGGGTCCCCAATCATTTCTTTTTGAATCCCGTCTTTGGTAGAATTGAACAAGATAGAAGAGGTCGGCCACATCTAGAAAGTACTGCGAGAAATAATGAGTCAACGAGGCATTTGCTTAATAATCCTTGCACTATCTGCAGAGGGCATGCAGTAATCCGAACAGAGTTACATGCCCGAATCGCAAGTAGTCTTTGGGTTTACAAAAGACCGGATAGCACAGATTCAGGTCCACGAACTCTCCACTGGCCGAACGGCATTGCAGCCTCTTTTGTCTGAGTCCATGACTTTGTTCAGAGGAGCTATGTGAGAAAAAAATTGTATTTCATCTAATGCTGTCCAGTTAGCTCATTGTTCTGCGAAGCGCTGAAAATTGGTTAAGAATGGCTTACTATTTCCTGTTTTTAATTGTAAGAGTCTTCGGCGCGTACTGTAGCTGAATCATCGGACTCAGTGTTTCCAACTGCGCAAGTTACAAAGCGAAGTCTCCTATATCTCTCATTAACTCATATTTACAAGAAAAAAACACCGCTCACACGTCCGGTCGATCAGTTGATTACCGCTGATTTGGCTTAGTTTTAAAAGCGTGTGTATTGTTGAATGAGCCGTATACTGGGTTCTTTCTTCGAGTGTAGATCAAAGTTTAGCATGCTAATCGATCTGTGAAGAAGACTTACGAACTGGTTTATACATTTTATTGGTCTGCCCTGAGGTTAGTGCGCGATCATGCTGGATTTGGCCTAACATGACTGTCGGACCGTTACTTCCTGAGAACGATCAGACCCATTTCAAGTCCCAAAAAGTGTTTGTTGTACTTTTCTGACTGTTTCATCTGTGGAGATGCCTAATACCTGAAAATTCCTTCCTTGAACGAGCACTCTTCATCCTGTACTAAACACTGCACAACTCGGTGTGCTGGTTTTCGGATGTTTGGGTTTAGGCGTGCTTACTGTTACTGATGGAATGTGCTAGGATGTATACGTTTTTTGTTTAGGATACTTTGTTATTATTAAGACTAAGATAGGTTGTTTTATCAGAGCCTGTACCTATCTTTTGAATCGAATAGCCTATTTTTATTAGTTGAATTTAGTCTGCCTACTTGACAATACCCTCGTAGCGACTTACGCGTGTACTTCGAGGCTACACTGTCCAACACATCTGGACACTGAATCAAGCTGTTGTTTATTTTTCTATTTGCTGTGCAAAACCAGACTGATGTTTTCATCCTCATCACCGTAACGATTGCTCACAATAAGAGTCCTTATTGATGTTTGTTCCACTTTGGTTTTTTAAACACCTTTTGCTTGTTTCCGCATTCACTCACGTCCTATAGCCCCTTGCCCGGTTTGATTAATCCACACGAACGTTCCCTCAGCTCACCGATTCCATTGCCTCCCACAGTTCTGAGTCAAGCTATGCTGGATTCGGATGAGCTTTGCCTGCGCACACCAGGCACGACATCTGTGATCAGCGGCCCGGTGTTTGGAAGACATGGTGCTCCCGTTCCTCGTCCCTCTTCCCTCCAGGTCAGTTGAGTAGTTGATTAGTGGGTTTACTCTACCGTTTACTACCCATCTGTGTCGCCCAATTTTGCGAACCGGCGCTGATAATTCGGGCAATGCTTACGCCCCTCTTCACTTTGTTCATAGTTCATTTAGGTAGGTTTTTAGCTTTTCCATCACAAGGTGTCTTTTCCCACGGGACAAGAGATTATACTGGCAGATATTGTCAGTCCTCCCAAACCAACACACGAGTAATCGTGGCCACTGGACCCGAACCCGCGGTCATGAGGTTGATAGCTGGCGTCGGTCTCATTGAGCTACTGCGAAACCGCTCCACATGGGTGACGGTCTTGTTTGTTGCTGTTCCTTCCATTTGGTTTCAAGTTACCGCCCTATGATCATCAAATAGAACGGACATCGTGGTTGACGTAGTTAAACGAATATTAAGGGGGTAGTGCGGTGTACAAAGTTTAGAGTGACTTTTGGGTTACATCCAATGTTCAGTCGTTCCTCCCCGATAATCCATCGGACACGAGTGGACTTCGTTGAATCCTTGTTAGCTATTCCACTAATTTGGCCTGTGAAAAGACTGATATGCGTCTGTCTGTTTTTGCAGGATCCTCCCAATTCTGTTCTGTCTTCCGATACCGGCCCGCAAATACCATGCTTGAGGGATTTCACATTTCTCAAGGTCTTAGGCAAGGGAAGCTTTGGCAAAGTGATGTTGGCAGAACAAAAAGCGACCGGTGAGGTGTTCGCAGTCAAAGTGCTCAAGAAAGAAGTAATCCTTCAAGACGAGGACGTGGATTGCACTCTGACGGAGCGCCGGATATTGGTTCTCGCTGCGCAACATCCGTTTTTGACCGCGCTCTATTGTGCTTTTCAGACTGAGGTTGGTGCTTTTCTCGTTATCTTTTTATGTGGCTTCCCCGTAGTTCGTGTTGCTAGTTTTCACGATGACATGACACCACTTATGACCACAGCTCAAAGCTTAGGTTATTGTATAGTTTCGATATGCGATGCATTGGTTCCTGATTCGTCTTGCGTCGTCCTAAGAAACACCGGGCGCACATCTACCTCTATTTATTTCACTTGGGACCACTGTTCGTCAATAGGGACAATGTCAGTTTTCACGTTTGTATGTGTGCAGATCATTATCTTCTAGAGAATCTCGAAGGCCTTCTGTTTACTTTCCAGTATCTGCTGTTCACAAGTGAAGTAGCATGTGTAGCCATGTTACTCAGTTTTTTCATCATGTAACATACTGAACTAGTAGTGAATAGCATTATCTGACCAATTCGTTGATTATCGACGGGTTCAGTCTGATCCTTTTCAAATTCTTATCAGTTGTTAACTAACCACCCATTGCATGTTATCGTTGTTTGATTAGTCCAGGGTTTTTTACAACTGGTCGACATGCTTCTGTGTTTTCGGTCGGCTCATTATTCCATGTCTGCTTATGTTCTAATCACGTGGTGATTGTTTCCTTACACTTACACGTGGTTTTCCTGAAACTGCATTGCTACAATGGTGACTGAACAGATGACCGGAAGCCCCGGATTCGGCTGTTGAAGCCAATGAAAAAACATCAGTTCGCGGGGGTACTGTTGAGGCATGTAAAGCATACTCCACCTAGCGAAATTTTTGCGAACCACGTATTGAGATGAAACCTTATGCACTTGAAAAGAGTTTCAAAAAAACTTTTCTGAGAAGGAACTTACCACGACCAAAACGATACAGTTGAACACAATGCTATTGAAGCCTCCTCCTTCAAAAAGATTTACCGTGCAATCAGAGTCTCAGGTTACAAAGCACTTGTGGTGGAACACTCGGGATTTAGGGCGTGCTTGAAGCTGTATACAGAAAAGAAAGTGAAACAGCTTGTCGTTCGT
>LOND01000759.1:48468-59593 GCA_014220965.1 Paragonimus kellicotti | reverse complement strand
TTATTATTAGTGTTGTATAACAGGCAGTTTCGTTTGTGAGTAGTATACTACTCACAAGCGACATTCGGGAACAAAGGGCAAGCCCTCAACGCCAGGAAGACGACGGACCAGAAGTGAATATCGGAATAGTGTGCACGCGCTATGGGGGAAGTGCCACCAGGGCGAATGACAACGTACTGCTACCCAATGTATGTGAATGCACGTCAGCCGTGCAAATGAAAAGCTGTACGGTGTTCGTTCATCCCAACCTGTTTTATTGGTCGCGAACCTGCGTAACCTGTACTGGAGTTTGTGTAATGATCAACTTTGCAGACCAAGCGTCTTTTGCGGTTACAACTGGTGGCTTGACGAACGCGAGGATGAAGATATCTGGCCGCAGCCGTTCGAAGATGGAGACGTCCGGACGTTCCTGGAGGACTTCGAGGACGTGGCCGAAGTGGTCGGAGTCAAGACCGACCGTGGGAAGCTGGCTGCCCTGCGGACGCTGGTGAAGGGCAGGGCGAAGGCGGTGCTGGACGCAGCGCGAAGAGGCCCTGCGAAGGTGGAGTGGGCCGCTGCGAAGGAGGCGCTGGTGGCTGCGTTTGACAGCCCGGCCGACCGCCAGGAGGCCATGCGGCGGTTCAAGGCGGCCAGGCTTGGACAAGGAGCGGATCCATCCGTGTTCGCTGCCACTCTGCAAGGTTTGCTGGACAGGGCACTGCCAGGATTGGATCAAGAACCACGACGGCAGTTGTTAACGGAGCAGTTTATTGAAGGTCTCCCGATGGCGGTTCGCGACCAAGTCCGTATTGCCCATGTCGCCCGGCGGATGGACCTTGATGAGCTTGCGAAGGTGACGCGGGAGTTGGGAGTTATGTCCGTGGCCTCAGTGGATGCGAACGACAATACGGACAAGAAGACACTGGAAGAAATGCAGAAAACAATGGAGCAGCTCGCAGCGGATGTAGCTGCCTTGAGAACAGCATCACGGAAGAACGATCGACTAGGAAGCTGCTTCATCTGTGGGAAAAAGGACACTGGAAGAAGGATTGCCCAACTCGGCGGTTTAAGAGGTCTAAATAAAGTGTTTCATGATTGTTCCTTTTGTTGGCGGGTCAACTAGTAATGGGAGCAATTGAGAGGGGGGCCGTACATACAAGGGTTGAAGTTGACGGAGAGATAGAACAGTGCTTGGTCGATACAGGGGCGGCTATTTCGTTGATTGCTCGCGCAGAAAAGCAAAACGTAGAACCGACATCCATGATGATCAGGACAGTTGGAGGTCATAGTTTACTGGTTGACGGTGTGAAAGAATGTGGGGTGCGTATCGGCAGCCATATCGTAAAGCATAGTTTCGTTGTGTCCCCAGAAACCAGGCAAACGATCCTTGGAGCCGATTTCCTCACTGCAACAGATGCCGTGATTGACTTGAAGCTCAAAAGTTGTCAACCAGGTACGCACGGCTAAAACCCCATTTGCACAGCCCCTTGCTCCAGTCCACGGTCGAGAAATACGCGGAGGTATTTACGAACGACGATGATCCGTACGGATTCTGCAACTGGATTGCACATGAAATACCAACAATCGGAACATTTCGACCTCACGGACCCCGCAGGATACCGGTTCATCTTGAAGAGGAATTGAAAAGGCAAATACAGAACATGCTGAATGAGGATGTTATCGAAGAAGCCAACAGCCCGTACAACTCGCCTGTTCTCCTGGTGAAGAAGTCCAACGGGAAGTACCGCTTTTGTGTGGATTTTAGACGGCTGAATGAGGTAACACAGAACACAGTTGTGCCAATACCGTCCGTCGCTGATATTTTTGATAAGCTGCAACAGGCGAAGTTGTTCACGGTGTTGGACTTACGCTCCGGATACTGGCAGGTACCAATCAAACCTACGGATCGTGAGAAAACCGCATTCACGGTAGGCGAAAAACAGTACCAATTCAAGCGCATGCCGTTTGGCCTATCCGGGGCACCGTTCACATTTCGACGCCTGATGGTTCAGCTGGTAAAACGACTGGATAATGTGGCGGTATATGGAGATGACATTGTTATATATAGTAACACGGAATCGGAACATGCTGCCCATATAGATGCTGTCTTAAATCGAATTAAGAACTCAGGACTCCGGATTAATGCCGATAAGTCACAAATCGGACGATCATCGGTGGTGTTACTGGGACACAAGGTGGGTCAAGGTGAAATCAGGCCTCTGCCGGAGAAAATATTGACAATTAGAGAGGCCGTGGCTCCGAATTCTAAGCGCACGCTGAGACAATTTCTGGGTCGAGCAGGGTACTACAGTCGGTTCGTGAAAAATTTTCCACTCCATTACATCACCATTGTACGAACTCCTTCGAAAAGACAAGAAATTTGAATGGACCGACGATGCCCAGAGGGCGTTCACGCGAGTGCAACAAGCGATGAACGAGCAACAACTGACACTGAAACTTCCGAATACAAAAGAAACGTTTCATCGTAGCAGCAGATGCCAGTGACCGTGGCATTGGGGCAGTGCTCAAGCAAAGGGAAGGAGTAATCGAATATGCCAGCAGAGTCCTGACCCCAACGGAGCAGAAATATTCGACCATTGAGAAGGAATGTTTGGCAATCGTCTGGGCACTGGACAAGTGGAGGCCGTACCTGTTGGGTCAACAGTTCCACGTGGAGACAGATCACAAACCTCTAGAGTGGATCAGGACTGCGAGGGACCCGAGAGGCAAATTAGCCCGATGGGCATTGCGTTTACAGGAATATGATTTCACGATCAATCATGTGCCTGGTTCGAGCAATTGCGTCGCTGATTTTCTTTCTCGACCGCAGATAGACGACGAACTCCCCAAAGTGACCTTTGGAGTCAACGGCTTAGTAATGGAGCAGGACCCACAAACACTAGTGCGTCTACAACGTCAGGACAAGGTCCTCCGGAAAGTGATTGAAGCTCTGGCAAGAGGCGTGAGGATCCCAACAAATACTAAGGATGAAGAGTTGAAAATAATCGCATCCCAATGGAGAAGAGTTGGCTTAAACAGTGCGGGCGTATTAACGTGGCAGCGTGGCGTTGGGCGCTCTTGCGTGGTAGTCATCCCGAGACAACTGAGGAGGAAACTGGTAGCAAACTGCCATGAAATGGCACACACCGGATGCACAAGGACATACAATCTGCTGCAACAAAGAGCATATTGGCCGAAGATGAAAGAGGATGTGACAGCTTACGTGCTTGCATGCCAGCAGTGTCAGTTACTGAAAGGCGACAATCGGGGAGCCCAACAGCCCTTACAGCCAATACCAGTCTCCGAAATCGGTGAACTCTGGTCGATGGATCTTATGGGCCCATTTCCACTGAGTGCCCGCGGTAACCAGTACGTTCTGGTCATGACAACACTTTACCCGTTGGATCGAAGCGACTGGCGTCCCGGATCAAAAAGCATCTACGGTGGGAGACATGGTGATGAAGCACATCGTAGCGAACCACGGTGTACCAAAGGCGATCTTGACGGATCAGGGACCATGCTTCGAAAGCGAGGAGTTTCGAACACGCTTGCAACAACTGGGAATCAAACGCATCCGAACGACACCATATCACCCGCAAACAAATGGGCTAACTGAACGTAACAACCGAACGGTCAAAGAATGGTTATCAGCCAAAGGAGGCGACTGGGAGTCTGCGTTGCCACTGGTGTTATTGGCCCACCGGGCGTCTGTCCAGGCGAGCACGAAGAAATCTCCATTTCAATTGATGTACGGGAGAACCCCTCGACTTCCGGTGGATCAGGACATTGGAATATGGCCAGAGTGCAGTGATTCCACCAAAGAATTGGTTGCCGAAAGAAGAAGAGCCAAACGAAATCTGAAAGCATCGCAGACACACACAAAGGAGCAATCCGCAACGCAAGCGGCTCGGAAAACCTAGAATGTTCAACGTCGGAAGAAAGTGAAGTATCGAGATCATCGGAACACGGGTGCCAGCGGCCCAGGATCAAGAAAACTTCTGCCTAAATGGAAAGGTCCGTATTTGGTAATTTCCAGACGGGGCCCAGTATACACGATCAAGAGGGACGGCGAGACGAAACGAGTGCATGCCAGTGAGTTAGCAAAGTGGCACGAAATGCCGGCGCAGCGAACCAGAAGAAGATCAATAATCCGGGAGGCAACACCGCGTCGGTCGGAGAGGATTCGTCAACAGATGCACAGGAGCCAAGGAACCTCAGAAGGGGAGGAGTGTTGTATAACAGGCAGTTTCGTTGTGAGTAGTATACTACTCACAAGCGACATTCGGGAACAAAGGGCAAGCCCCAACGCCAGGAAGACGACGGACCAGAAGTGAATATTCGGAATAGTGTGCACGCGCTATGGGGGAAGTGCCACCAGGGCGAATGACAACGTACTGCTACCCAATGTGTGTGAATGCACGTCAGCCGTGCAAATGAGTGTACGTGTTCGTGGTCCCATGTTTTAACATAACCTGTACGGGAGTTCGTGTAATAAACAACTTTGCAGACCAAGCGTCTTTTGCGGTCACAACAGTGTGTTTTTCTGCATCTTTTTTTCATATTTGAGCACGTGAGGCGAGTGTCTTTCAAATTTTGTTGACCCAAAACCTCAACTTGTTGGCTCCCCACACACTGTTCACTCGGCTTAGGTACTGTCAACGACCTCAAGCTGACGCATGTCCCGCTTGGTGTTTTGTTAAGTGGTATTGACAGGATGGATACCGTGTACTTCCTTCAAACTGTTGAGCAACGTAAGCGTTTTAAATGGTTTAAATTCCCCAGAGTATAGTCATCAGAATAAACCGTGTAGCGAATAAGCTCGTTTTCGGTTACTCATCAGCAAGTTAAATACATAACATTTATATGAAGCATTGTTAGGTCGAAACGAAAAAACACTTAACTAGTTCAATTGAGGTCATGCACATCATTGATCCCATTGGGGCCGTTGTTTGCAGACATCTTCATGGGGAAGTTTGAGAACAACAGTTAGAAGAAGCCATTCGTGGATTTAGTGTTTATAAGCGATATGTGGATGATATCATATGCGTAGTTAGTGAAAATGCTAACCCAACGGATATCTTAGCCATTTTCAACTCGGCCCACACGAACGTGACATTTACACTAGAAGCTGAGCGTAACGATCAACTAGCCTTCCTGGACGTACTCATCCGGTGCCGTGCTGATGGATCTCTTCAACGCAAATCTATAAGAAGACCTGGAATGAGCAGTATATCCACTCAAACCGTTTGACTGATAGCGCCATGAGAATATGTACACGGGATACGATTTCCGATGAACTGTCGTTCCTACGCACAGTATTCTTGCAAAATGGCTACCCGGAACGATTTGTAGACAAGACTATGCAACGTCGCGAGAAAAAGGACAAGGTGCCCCTGGCGGAAAAGAAAGCAGTGTACATTTCGTTGCCATTCAAAGGTGACACGCTTGCTGAAACAATCACTAGGAGACTTAACACTGTCATCAACAAAACATTCTATGCTGCCAAATTGCGCGTCTGTTTCAACTCTACTCCAGCCTTGTGTTCTACGGTTAAAGGATAAAGTGCCCGTTTCTGCGGCTTCCTTTTGTGTATACTCATTTACTTGTTCCTGTGGAACTAGTTACGTGGGTCGCACGACCAGGCGCTTATCTGAACGTATTCGTGAGCATCATCCAGCCTGGATCAGTAGCGGAGTCACCAAGACAATTACCAGCGCAATTGTGGCACATCTTGTCGATTCGCACCATACCATCAACCCGGCCTCTTCTTTCCGTCCGATTTACCGAGTCAAGGGCGGTCAGTCAAAAGCCGTGAGATGCCGAATTTTGGCCACAGCTGAGGCGATCGGAATCCGACTGAATAACCCACCCTTGTGCGCACAGAAGCGCTTTGTTCAGGTTTTGCGGTTGCCATGGCCTACCACCCACACCATGACCGATCAAACTGCTACGGTTTCAGTCGCGTCATAATTGTGACGTAATTGTATCAAAACGTTGTCTCCATATGTATCGATGACGTGTTTGACCTCAGTTGAACTTGTTACTTGTTTTTTTGTTTCGCCCTGACAACAATGTTTCATATAAATGTTATGTAATTTAGCCTGATGATGAATAACCGAAAACGAGCTTGTTCGCTACACCGTTTTCTCTAACGTAAGCGTTATTTGCAAGCGTTTGCGGCTAAACTTTTTAATTTAATGATTCCGTGATATCTTTTCTTGAGCTCGGCGGAGTAATTGTAAACACACTGATCTCACAGCACGAGTTCTATCACCGAGGCGGACTAAGTTGTGTCCTACCGCTGAGTTCTATGGACGGTGAAACTCAAGTGGTCCGCTGCTTTTGTTTACAGCATAAGCCAACCGACAAGTATGCCGACCTTGTGACGACTGTCAACAAAGTTTGACAACTGCCAAACCTGCTTAGTGTTCGCGAGCAATTGTTGGCGAACGTTTAGATTTAGATATTCGAATATGTTTACTCGGTGTAGTTCCATGTAGTAGTGGTCAGCACATTCACCCCACAAGCGAAACGAGGGCTGCAGTTCAACATCTCTCCAATTTGGACGCTGATTTGCAAAAACCACGGTCAAACGTGTGTAAGTGAGGTTTGATTTGTAATTATTCGTATTCCTGCGTTCTCCGACTGTGCACGTCAAAAGTGCTCATTTTACCGAAGCAGAGCGATTTTCCTACTCACTAGTGCATAGCAGTACGCGATCAAGCGCTTGACATAATGGTTTTCTGCATATCAGCTGGTCTCCACTCACCTTGTTCAACGGGTGTTGTGATTAATGCCATCCAGTTTGGAGGTAGCGATGAGTAACTCAGTAGCCCCCTGTACCTTCTAAATCTTTGCCACTGGTTGAACTCCATTGCAGTTTATTGTTTGCCGCATCTGAAGACATCGAGTTCTGAAGACTGTCATTTTATTCTAGTCCTGTTCTGTTCCTGCTTGGAGTGAGTACAGCTTTCAACTTATTTCTCATTATTTGATTCTAAATTTGCTTCAGTATGCTCCGATTACTTCACCATATTTGATAAATTTGCTCATATATTCGCAGGATCGTTTATTCTTCGTCATGGAGTACGTGAATGGCGGTGATCTGATGTTCCAAATTCAACGGGCTCGACGGTTTGACGAGGCCCGAGCGCGGTTTTATGCCGCCGAGGTCACATTGGCTCTCATGTTTCTGCATCGAAATCACATTGTTTATCGCGATTTGAAATTGGACAACATACTGTTGGATGCAGAAGGTCACTGCAAGCTAGCTGATTTTGGTATGTGTAAAGAGGGTATGACTTCTGGAAAAACCACCTCCACATTTTGCGGCACTCCGGACTACATTGCGCCAGAGGTAATTACGTTTTTCCGCATCCTATGTAATATACAATCCGTTACCTGTTTTAGTGCAGTCTCGTTTATACTGTTTTTAGTTTGACGGACGTGATTTCGGGGAAATCCCTCGTGTTTGCCATCACTTTTTCATATTTACTGTTTAGCGCCCTGTAGCGTTCGTGTTGTTTGAACAACACTTGTTTAGTTCAGTTTCGCTAGTTTCTTATCGTACACCAGTTTTTGCCGTCTAATTACCGCACTATGACACATAACACTAACAGCTGATAATTATTGGATATTGGAAACGAGATATTAAAACTGTCGGGCATTGTCGGGTCCCAGGTGGACGGTTAGAATGAGACGGATGCAAAACATCGGAGTTTATTAAATAAACCCCATTGCACAACTGAAGTGAACGTTCACACATCCGTTTGACATTATCGTGAATGATCTGGCTGTTTCTTATCTCTCTCTCTCTTTAATATTTGAGAATATCTCTGATTGTTGGGAATAGTGGTGGTGTTAGTGGCTTGGGTTGTTTATCAATCTTGGCATTTATCTCAGTTCAAAGCGTTTGTGTTTTTGTTATCGAGCGAATCCATATTTGATCTCAAAAGTAAATAAGTTGAGTGACTTGTGCCACTATCTTATAGCTTTCTGTTGTTAAATCTTGAGTTTCCCGTGCCAGTTTATTCAGCCACGTATCTCGTCTTCTATGTGGTTTTCAATAACCGGGAAAAATCGAAGCTTTTCCTAACTCGTATGGGAAAATTCGACACGAACGACCTTTAGGGCTTAGTGCTGCTAAGACATCTGCCCCAAACCTGACTGTTGTCGGTTATTCTGTAGGCGTATTTGACCTAGTTGATAGCCTTTTTTTGCACTAGGAGACGCTCAGATAAAAGCGAGGTCATCGCACAAGTAAAATGCACGTCTCTCTTCCTCTCACTGGGATTTCTGCGTTGGACCCACTTCCGGACCGTTGAGGTCCCAAGTCTTATAGGTTTCCTTCCGTTCGGTCGTTGTTCTGTGCTCACGTTGTTATTGTAGTTGTTTCCGCTTAATCTGTGCGTTGACTCGGCCTCTTTTGATTCAAATTTTGTACATTGTTCATAGTACCATAATGATACCCCCGACGAGCGGTTCTTATATTTCTGCTATTTGGCCACTCGAAGCTTGATGTGACACAAGTACCTCCTCTGTCTGTTTGATAAGTGGAACGGTTATTGTTTTGTAGCAACCGTTGCGTTCCCTTGCATGTATCTAAGAAACCGTTTTAATATTGCTCTGTATATTGCATGCGTGTTAGTTGGTTCTCGGAATCCTAACTCGGGTTACTGGTCCTGGCAGTTCTGCCTCTCAAACAGGGTTTTGTGGAGAGCACCTCAGGTCTTCTCGACTACTGAATAGTTAATGGTGATGATACTTCCTTTTGTATGGTTGTCATTTATGAAGTACTACATTGGTTCTATTTACTGACTTGCATTTGAATGAAAATAATTTTGCGTACACTATATACGCCGTATTGTATACAACATCAATGAGTCTAACATCTTTGTTATTTCAATTTTATACCTCCAATTTTTGGATTGTTTTTTTATCATCTTGTGTTTTTTACCGACAGTCTTCTTCAGGATTTGTCTTTGCCTCCCACCCACTCATATTACTCTGTACTCTCTCCTCCTGATATCATTTTGAAGCATTGTGCTTTAATCTCTACCTTTCTGCCTCCTCACTCTGTTGCCAGATACTTGCTGAGATGGACTACGGATTCAGTGTGGACTGGTGGGCATTGGGCGTTCTCATGTACGAGATGATGGCCGGTGCTCCACCCTTCGAAGGCGACACCGAGCAAGATTTGTTCAATGCTATCTCTTACGAAGAAGTAACCTATCCTCCAAATCTTCATCCGGATGCGATTGACATTGTATCCAAAGTATGTTGGCGAGTACTACCGCATGCTTTCACCCGTCCGGTTGTGCGAAGTTATTTTGTGAGCTTGAAGTTGTTCACTCATAATCGCACCTATTAACCTGTGTACGGTCGTTGGTTTAAGTCTCAGCTAATTGGAACACCATGTTTACCGACCCCCATTCATCTCCTTACACCATTGTCATTGAAGCCAGTAGTTGGTACGGACTCTTAAGTGTCCTGTATCCATGACGAAAGTCCTGCCTCAGTGCGTAATTGTTCAGGTTGGATGGACATCGAGATTTTTCCTGCTCATTCACTTTTGCAATAATCTCTTCTGGTTGCACGTTCTTTCCTCAGGTTATTCTGCAATGCGTTTTTTGATGTGCGTTATTTTAGTCGATAATTTGGTTTAGAGCAGTCAACTGAAGTTACGTGTTCTCTGTAGGTTTGTTTTGGTTGGTCTTCGTGAGTTTCGTTGCTCAGACGCTGCCGACTAGACCTACTTCACTTAAAGCGATGCAAAGCCAGTATCAGTCATTGTTCATGCTGGGGACAACGAGTAGGAACGCAATTAGACAAGTGAGCATTGGATTGAGTCGTCATGGAACCCTTTCCGAGCCGATTAAAATGTAACTGGTAGTCGTGTCCCTGTTTAAAACTCTCGTCGCGATTAGCGACCTTTCTACGTTGCGCATCAGTTTGAATGCATGCATGTGTATTCTTAGCGATCATCCTATACAGCTTTGTTTATATGTCCCCAACTCCTCCGAGAACAACTGTTTTACGTTGTCTCATTGTTGAGCTGCTGCCAGGGTGCCAATTTCGGTGGATTAGCAGTTTACTGATAGCATGGTACTTCTCCTTTTGAGGTAGTCGTTGCAACAACGACGCCCGTGCACACGGTTGTGGGTTCCAGCCTCAGTTATTTGTACTGAGCCTGTCGATAACTGCACCTCTTGGCGATATCCGACAAACGCCTTGTCTTGTAAAAAGCACGACGAGACTGGACGTTGATGCAGTGTGTGCGCATCTCATTGGCCTGTTTGGCTGTACTGAGCAGTGTGATGATCAAATAGTTATATATTTAGTACGCGATGACCGCAAGAAATGGCAAACTTGCCATAGTATGTAGAGAGAATGTAATGTGTAAAGTGAAAATGGAAAAAATGTAGAGACAGGAAGAAGAAGAAAATTACAACGATGCGCGCAGAGACTCACAACATGAGCGCCACTGACTTCTGCTCTTCGCCATATCAGACGAAATCCTCAGACAAAGATGTTGATTGTCCTTTGGACTCTAGCCAGGCAGCCGGGACGCTGTACTGAAGCAAGCTTCAGAGTGAGTGCCTTCATACCCCGAACCCAAGTCATGCGCTGACCACCGGACTGCCGCTTCCAGCCTAACCCACCACTCGCAAACAAGGCACGATGTGGCAGGCGGTGAGTTGGCATTCGTAAAATGTGGCCAAGCCAACGAAGCCTGTGAAACGAGATCAGTATACCTGTGGGCCGACAGAGTCTGTCAGTTCCGAAGACAGGTCAGTGAACTTCGTCACTTATGGCATGGTGATCCGATCACACATCGATGGTGGGAAACGGAAATTATGCGAACATCCTCCGCGCGGATGGATCAGGTTTCGGAGCCATACAATAGGACTGTCTTTACAGTGATAGTGTACACTCGACCTTTCAGGGAAAGACTGAAATCATGCCGATGCCGTAGGTGGCATAAGTTGGTAAACGCCATCCGAGCCTTTGCTATGCGACTTATGACTTCACCAGACATTCCACCAGTGCTGACACAACTCCCATGGTACATAAACTTCTCGGCGACTTTCAACCGTTCACCACCAAGGATGAGAACAGAAGCACAGTCCTACGAATCTTACAACAG
>LOND01000759.1:33622-45856 GCA_014220965.1 Paragonimus kellicotti | reverse complement strand
ACTTATGGCATGGTGATCCGATCACACATCGATGGTGGGAAACGGAAATTATGCGAACATCCTCCGCGCGGATGGATCAGGTTTCGGAGCCATACAATAGGACTGTCTTTACAGTGATAGTGTACACTCGACCTTTCAGGGAATGACTGAAATCATGCCGACATCACAGACAGCATAAGTTGGCAAACGACATCCGAGCCTTTGCTATGCGACTTATGACTTCACCAGACATTCCACCAGTGCTGACACAACTCCCATGGTACATAAACTTCTCGGCGACTTTCAACCGTTCACCACCAAGGATGAGAACAGAAGCACAGTCCTACGAATCTTACAACAGCACCTTGTACTTGGTAGTTTCAATGACCATATCAAACTGACGAACTCACGCATCTAATCTGACTGAAATGTTCTGGGCTCCCTGTGAGCCATCGCAGATTAGGGCGATATTGTTTGCGTACTCGAAGTCGAGTGCCGAGGAACAGTTTAACACCACCATATTGGCAGTCTCTCAGGGCACACCCTAGAATCTCGTCTACTACAATAGTTGAGTGGGAGAGAGAAGGCCGAACAATCTTGTCGCACTTGATAGTGACGGTCACCTCGTTGTACTACCGGTCTGAAACGCTCCGGACGCACGGACTTACTGGTTTGGATTTAACAAAGCAGCGCTTTCGTTGTTAGAGCAGTACTGCTTGTAGTTAAGATCAATGACTTTATTGTTTTTGTTGTTCTGATCTACGTAAAACGCATCCATCGGTTTTCGTAATCCATATTTCTAATTTTGAATTCTATGCGCTGTTGGTAAGACTGATTTGAATTTTCACATCGATTTGCTCCTCGTCCTCTCCCAGTTCCTGGTTAAATCGTCAACTCGACGCCTGGGTTGTGTGGCTGCAGACGGTGGTGAGCTTGCTATCCAACGTCATCCGTTTTTCCGTGAAATCGATTGGCAAATTCTCGAAGAACGTCGTATCCGCCCACCCTTTCGACCCAAAGTCCGTTCACGGATAGATACTAGTAACTTTGACAAGGTAATTTATTAGGTGCCACCCGCACCGAGATATGGCGGTGAGGTTTAGTGGACAACCCGAAATTGTTGTTAAATGAGTAATAAGCACTCACACTCTCGATTTGTGATGATTGTGTAGGTCGTGAATTCACCTGCGTCTTTCCTTATCACTTTCCGGTTTTGGTATGGAACATTGACCAATTAGAACTGCTCACCAAGCCTGTCAGTCACGCTTCATGTGACCTAATCATACTATGACTACTTGTTCAGAATGAAGTTGGCTAGTTTTTTGTGCTCCATCGCACCCAGTTTCAGAATCAACCCCGGTTATAGAGGCATCATCCTGTTCAACAAATTTGGCCCGGTAAATGTACTTGTGTTTCTTGAACGACGCTTCAACGGTCAGGCCTCATACGGGTTGGTGAATGTATTCTTTTGTGAGGTCTATCGGCAACGGAATATCAAGTCTCACGTGTGTACGATTCCAGATTTGAATTTTCCGATTGTGCTTGCTTTGTTACTACAACACCGATTGGAGTTGTTCGAATGTTGCGATCATTGTGGATGTGTTCCGTCGCCGAATTTTTTTATTTCGTGCCATCCGAAGGACAGTCGACACCCTTGATTAGGATCGCTGTCCGGCCTAGTGAGGAGTAGAGGTCAATGGCGTTCGTGTTGCGAATCCTTGTGCCCCGATTTGATGTTTTCTGTTCACTTTTCTGTCTTAGGTAATCCATATTTTTTTCGCGATTTGTTACACCTCATCCATGTTATCTGGCTAATTGAGTTATACATGTTTTTTGCGTCCGTTCAATTTGGTTGCTCGTAACGTTCTCTGGAACTGTCTTCTTCGCAAGGGAGTACCAGGAAATACGTGAATCTGTTGAGATCACTGTATGCTCACTCTGCAAGCAGGGTGAGGGTTTATGGACAACTGTCTCGGGCGTTCATCACTTCTAGTGGTGTTCGTCAAGGAGTGTCCGATTTCCCCTTCCTGTTCATTTTGTCATGGACGACATGCTCGAAGATGCATTCGAAGAATCCAGTTAACTGGCTGTTGTGTTTCTTCCTGGCGCGCTAGGTTGACCGACATGGAGTATGCGGATGACACTGTCTTACCTAATCCCTCTGCAGAGAACATGCCGAACAAGATTAAATGACCGGGTTGATTTGTATTGAATGAGTTTCGCACCTTCAAAATATGAAGTGCTGGTTCAGACTGGGGCATTTCCACTCCTTACTTTTATTGCAGGTAATCCTCTGAGACTGTGGACAGTTTCACTACTTGGGTAGCACTATCTCGTCAGCTTGTAATATTGCTGATGAGATATCAGCGAGGATAGCAAGAGCACGAGTTGTCTTTGTCAACCTGAGTCCTCTGTGGTGTCGAAAAGACGTTTTTTCGTCGATGAAACGAAGGCCTATAATGCTTGTGTGCGTTCCATTTTGCCCTGTGGTTCAGAAACGTGGCCTCTTCGCACGAAGATTGTTCATACAGATGCGATGACTTGAATAGTTTATCTCACTAATCAAAAAAATCGTTTTTATCTGGCTTTGAAATCTTAAAGTGCCTGAGTAATATCTGAGATGTGCTGTTGAGTTTCGAGTATGGCAATTAGCGGAATGTTCGTCCCAGTTAATCGCCGACGTGTAACGGCCTACTGTGTGTGACGTCTTCGCCAAATGTGTGTTTCGGTTAATTTCCAAAGCCGTCCATGGTTACTTCTACGCTCTGTCACATTTGGCTCGAATATTCAACGATGCTTAATCCATCTCGCTAGTGGTATGGGTACACGGTATCCTTCATATGTCGCTTGAGCGTTTACCATACGGCATTATTTACTGAGGCCACCAGTGCAAGTTTTTGAGTAAGATTCACGCTAAGGGTTATTGGCTGCAGAAGTGGTCATGGATATAGTAGTCCGTTCAGCATCCTAACATTTTGTGTAGAGTAAAAGTTAATAGGTGTCGCCTGCCTGGCTTGGGTCCTCGTGATCATCCGAATTGCTGGTTAGGAACGCTATCCAAGAAGGCAGTGTGCTGCAGTCAGTGTCATTCCTGTATTCGTAACATTTCCCGTTCTACCTAGTCTTTTATTATTTCTTAACCTATGCAGTAACGTTTTCTCATCTAAGGTGTTTTACGACCTGCTGAGTTGAGTGGCGACCCGGGATACAGTATCTTCAGGTCAGGCTTAATGGTTGTTGTGATGATGATGATGATGTAAAATGGCGGTACATCATAACGAGCTTTGGTGGGCGGACTAAAACAAGTGCATGTCAGATTGCAAGCCACTGTCTCCTTCGTGCGTCATTTGGTACAAAGCTGCATAACAACATGAAAGTTGGCATATTGGGTGGTCGCTATTCTAACCCCATTAAAAAAATGTCTTACACACTCCATTAAAGATTCTTTTGAATTGGTCAGTGACTTGGACAGAATCAATCTTGCTAACGAACTGATGTGCTCTGTAGACGTCCAGTCACTGTTCACAAATGTTCCGCTACACGAAACGATTGACTATATTTGTGAGCTCGTTGAAATGAGTCATTTCGTTGCCACTTCCGACCGACATATTGAAGGAAACTTTGCTGCTCTGTACTGAGAATGTCAGTTTTCGTTTTCTCGAGCAGTCCTACCGTCAAATAGACGGAGTAGCCATGGGAAGTCCACTAGGTCCCATCTTAACACTTTTTCCCGCGAAAAAAAATTGAACAACAGCCGCGGAGATAAGAAGCTTGTCATATTACAAACGTTACGTCGATGACACATTACTATTCAGTGATAGATAACCTGGTGCAACGTCTAAATAGTTGTCACCCTAACTTGAAGGTTACTTGTGAATTTGAGGTCAACAACTGTTTGCCGTTTCTAGATATACTCATAAGTCGTCGAGAAGATGGCTCGATTAGAACTGTCTATAGGAAATCCACGTGGTCCGGTCAATACTTAAACTTCAGCAGCTTCACACCGGTCCAACATAAACGAACATTAGTGAATACTCTGTTCACACGGGCAAGGCGAATCTGTACGCACGACAGTCTTGCGGAAGAGCTAGACCTGATTACTTCTGTCCTACAGTCAAATGGTTACCCCAGAAGGTTCATAGATAGGCACAGTAAACAAAAGTACCATCTGAAGAGGTGGTCACTGTAGAGAAAAAGAAGGTCTAGGTAGGGCTGATTTTTAAGAATGATTGTACCGTGCATTAAACAACACAGCGGTTGGGAAAATTAACTAAGCGAACGTGCAGTGCAACTAAACTCCGCCTAATCGCTCGGGCTCAGAAGTTACTTATGCCTTCAGTCAAAGGAGATCAGCCTATCGGTGCCACTTCACATTGTATTTACCAATTTGTATGTAACTGCGGAGAAAGTTACATAGGCAGAACCGAGAGATGCTTGAGCTCCAGAATGAAGGAACATTTACCTAAATGGGTTCAGAAGTCCGTGTTATCGGAGAACGGCAATGTTGCTGAAACACGTAAACAGCCAGTTTCCTCAGTCGCCAGACACGTCCTGATCACTGGTCACGTTATCGATCCATCTTGTGCATTCAGAGTCCTGTTACGTCATTCTAACCCAAGATTCTTACGGTTTGCCGAAGCAGTCGCAATCAACCGACTCAAGCCAGCTCTCTGTGTTCAGAAACAACTGTTCGTGAATTTGACCCTTCCCTGGACTTAATGACCTATCCTAACACGCTTATTGATTATCCACCCCTCTAGTTGTTTGCTATAAAAAAACGCACCCGTGTTATTGTAAATTTGGTACTGACGAGTCAATACGAAATGCTTGCATCTACCAGTTTTCGTGTTCTAACTGTTTTGTTCAAACGTTTGACGTCAATTCTTGTGTGCATAGCTAAGCTCATTGAAAAAACTGAAGATTAAGTACATTTCACGTGTTTTCAGCCAACCTGCTTAAGATTTAAGATGGTATACTGCAGTCCGGGACTGGTTACGACAGGCTCTAGAACTCGGAGCAACCTAACCTTAGCTAGCCCACACAGTAGCATGTATGATTTTTTTTTTTTTTTTTTTTGGGAAATCCCCCTCCCATTTAAAGTTTCCCCCCCCCCCCCCCCCCCCCCCCCCCCCCCCGTAGGCATATGTACTGGGTTTTCGCCGGGTTTGCCAATAACACTTTCTCACTCCGTGTTCTAGGATTTCACCAACGAGGAGCCTGTGCTCACTCCGACCGACCACACAAATGAACTGACTGCCATGGCTCAGGATGTGTTTGCAGAGTTTGATTGCATCAATACTGATTACAGTGTATTACGATATCACACAACTCGTCCTAGTCAGCAGCAACCCCTGCGGTCCACTGTGGGTTGTGCCGCACACTTTCCAACTTCCCCCGCCGTTACAGATGTGCACGCCGGTGCTGTAAAAGAGCCTTCTATTTCGAGTGCCGCTGTTGCTGTTAATTCTCAAAATTCCATCGGGATGTCTCCTACCGCTACGGCCGCCTCCGAAAGATCTGGCTCGTTCACCCCAACACCCACTTTGACATCATTGACTGGGTCGGAGTTTGCTGTTAGCTCCGTCTCCAGTTCTCCGGCATGTACTACCTCGCGGCTTACTGTAAACGCCCCTATCCACTCCGCTACCCCGAACCGTAGCGTCCCTTCCTCACCTGTTCATCCTCATTTAATAGTTCCCAATTTTGGGGACGGAAAAGTAGCGTCTAAATGGATTGCCGATTAAGAATTTTGGTTGGACATGTAAATCAGCTGAGTTTGCCTAGGGTTTTCCATGTATGTTTTTGCTTTTACTGACCGGTTGTCTTAACGCAACATGGCTGTTTGTGTTGCCTGCTTAGGGGACTCGACGAATTCGTCCGGCGGATGTGAAATATCCAACCGATCTTGTGCGTTCACTGTCCGTCCTGTGCGATGTTGCACCTCTGTTGTCGATACCAAATCCCGTGTCATTCCCTTAGCTGTGTGTGTATATGTTTCTCACGTCAGAATCAACATGGCCTCTCGGATTCCATCCTCTCATCGTGACCACACGTCATTGTATTCTCCTATGATTCGATCGATGCGTGCTCTTCTCTGAGCTGCATGGACATCTATGTTTGTGAATGCCGACGTAAATGTGCTTCTGTTCATTTGTATGGCTCTTATTGCTCTCTATATGTTTAAGCCGTCTGATTTTGCTATTTTAAATGCTCCAGTCAGTCACAGGTTCAAGCTATCATCCAGTAGAATCTCTTTTACCACATTATAGCCGCGACAGTTGCCGACCAATCGGCCTTGAGGCTTTCTTCCAGTCAAACGCACACTGTGGTTTATTTGCATGTTTTATTTTTTCTCTGAGAATTTATTTTTTATGTCATCGGGAAATCATGGCGTTTGTTTGTTTATTCCTTTTCTTGTTCGCATTTATGCACTTTCTCGTCTCATTTGAATGTAATTTTTGAACTGCCTCCTGATAGCCTTTCAGTTAGTTAGCTAATGATCTTGACTTGATTAATCTATTGGCATCTCTTTACGGTTAGTCTGATGATGGGTTTCAACTCACCCGTTCTGTTCCATTTTAAGCTGTGGTTACTTGATGTATATGCGGGCCACCTACATTTATTGCATGGAGTTCTTTCTGTTCTGGATGCATAATTTCCTTACTGTCATCTCATATTGATCATGGTTGGCACAACATTAACTTCTCTTGGTGTACTGGTTTGCAGCACATAATGGTCCTTTTGCCGTTCTCTTTTTATCTTTACCTGTCTTTTGTGGTTCTCACTGTACATACGAAACACTTTTTAATTTATTCTAACCTGTTTGGGTTCTCAACGCCACTTTTTTCTACACTATAACACCTTGTGCTCTGTGTTATTCTAGTCTGTCATCATAGCCATACTTTTCGTTTTGATTTTATGGGTTAATTTTTTTCACTGACCACAGTCGATGTGGGAGATGGATCTGATTTTATTCTATACAACCCCTGACTCGTGCCAGGTTCTTTTTTTTTTGGATTTTCCACACATATTTGTGATTTGATTCTGTGTTGGCCTTTCACGCGTACATCATGACATGGGGAAATGTCGTTTTGTTGTTGTTGTTGTCGCCGTCGTTCTGGTCGTCCCCACGCTAGTGAATCACACACTTGTCCATGCAATCGGAGAGTTATCCATCAAAGTTATTGTCCCTGAGATCATTTGCGTGTGTACACACGCACACGAATGTATTTTCTTCCCAAATTCCCTCAGTTCGCATTTTGGACCGCCTTCGGGCGTGTCGATTTCCCCAATTCGTGCATAGACTGTATGCTTGTTCTGTGGGTGCATTGGCCCTCTTGCAGTCACATGTCTATCTACACGGCCTGCACTGGTGATCTTGCAACAAATATTATATAGTCTTTGATTTAAGTCGTTTGGTTTCTGGTTATATGTTCGGGCGCTGAAGATAGGTTGTCCAAACCTACACTGCGGTGTATCAGTGGACGGTGATCGAATTTGAAAATATTTTTAAAAGTGAAGCATGATGCAAACGCTAATGATCGTAAGTTATGCTGCTTGTCTACCTTCTTTCCATTTTACTCGTTGGGGTTTTAGTATTAAAACGTATTGTTGTCTGTGAAGTAAGTGCACTTAATGACACGAGACAGTGAAAGCCGTAAGGAAGCTGTCTTGCTGATGACGCCTTACTTTCACTTACAGCTCGGTTGTTTGTTTGCAAGGTGTAGGCACCTTGATGTTGAATGTTTGAATATAGGCGTAGCTATTTTTAGTAGTTAGGTCGTTTTATTTCTTCCTTTGCAGGGTTTGCTTTTTTCTTCATGGTTGTGTGGCCGTTGCGCATCAGTGGGAAACCACTAACGTATTACTGTCTGTAATGACGTTGATGTCAACGGCGATGAGAATAAGATTCTCATTCGCCCGGTTACTGTCTTAACTGTACTGTGTGTGTCTATGCGTCAATTATATGAAAATGGGCGGTTATCTCCTTGGACTGTCCCGTCCATTTAATTTTCGTTGAAAGGCTCAATTTGAGCAAGCCGCCTTATTCAAACGGAACCATTGCGTGTAGTCAAGTGATTTGTTTTCGTTTGCGATTGACACTTATCAGTCAACCGAGAAGCGCGTATTAGCTATGTTCCTTTCTTTATCAGCGGCCCAGACATTCCAGTACAGTTCATCCTTTGGTTTGTTATCTGACCGTGACAAAACTGAGGCTATGCGGTTTTATGTGTTGAACATTTGACCACTTATGAGCTGACGAACAGAGGAAAACACTGTTCATAGTGTTCCCTTCAGTTCGTATGTTCTCTGAGATTGTTCAGTTATCACTGCTTCCCTGTTCCAATAGACAAACAGTGATTTAGTTGGATAACTCTAGACTGCTTTACTCAAATAACTCGTAGCTTCAATGCACGTTTCCAACGCGTTCATTTTGTTACCGTGGTAACCGCCACGCCCGCTTGTTTGCTGATGTGACGGCAGGGTTTGTTTTGCTTTAGCGGTCCGTGTGTGTTTTCGTTTAAGAACTACTATTAACTGTGACGTCCCAAGCTGTTTGGACTCTATCATGTCCGCCCGTCTCAAAAATGGGGTGGATCATTGACATGGATTTCCTGTATCAAACTGATCATTCCACTTTCGAATAGTAATATTCCTAAGGCAATTGTGTTGATGCCAGTTATCTGTCCTAGTGACGTCGATGGTCAGCAGAACACTTAAATTGCTGTTTCATCGAGCTGTAATGCGTGCCTACTGTGATATCAAAAATGGCTTCAACTCGTTCTTATACAGAAGTGTCGAGAATTTGCACCAGCACGCACCAGTCGCACCTGAGTTTGATGAGCGATCATACACAACTTATCCGGCTTACGGCCGCCAAGACCAAAAACTGGCACGCACAAATTCCAAGCATGATTAAGATGCACGCAGATTCCCTTTTTGTAATATGAACTTCCCAAACTCTCCCTCCGTACGATCAGGCTCATTAATGAACAAAATGTTGGTTAGCTGATTGATTCTGATTTGCCGACTGCGCTCTTCTAGTCGCGATCGATACGGTTGTGATAATGCGACAGGTTCAGAGAGCTTGTTGCTCTGGTAAGCTCTGGACCTGGTCGGTAGGCCGTCGATGGACGGAGCAGTGTCTCTAAGCTCAAGTGACAGATAGCATGTTGCCAGTACTGATTTCCGATTCAGGTAGTCAACAATGTGATTGGGACTTGTTAGGATAGACAAATCCTAACTGCAGATTCCGAATCTGAAGTCAAATTTGGGATACAGTGCCACAAATACTGATTGGACGTCAGCCGGCGAATCAGGTTGCTTGCGGCGTCTCTAGAAAGTGATGGAACTTCAACTTTTTTGTCAGGCTAATCAGCCGATTTGATGATTTAGATGAGACCCAATTGTGAAAAGTCAGGGCTTCGGCTGGATTCGAACCAGCGACAGAAACACCATGCCTGAACGCGGCAAGCGCTCTACCAGCTGAGCTACGAAGCCACGCCAGAAGCTCAGAAATTTCACATTTGGACTCGGTTACCCACCCGTCCCACTGTCTCATGGAATCCACCAAATGATCCAGGGATCGACTGCCCTGGCAGGATTTCTCAAACAGTTCACGCTGGAATCCACCAACGCCACTGTTGAGCATGAAATTGTATTACTAATAAGTAGTTTGGCAGATTTATGATTTAGATGAGACCAATTGTGAAAAGTCAGGGCTTCGGCTGGATTCGAACCAGCGACAGAAACACCATGCTCAAACGCGGCAAGCGCCGAGACGGCATTGTTGTACAGTAATTTATACGGAGGGAGTAAGTTCGTACTTTCTTGTTTCTTTGATTCTTGGCTGGGAAGGTTGTAAGTTTTGAGGATTGGAGTTCCCAAGCGCCAGTACTGGTTTAGGCATCGTGCACGTCAATGCGCCCGCCTTCTCCGAATCAGGCCTGGTCTCAGATAGACCACATAGCCGTTAGTTATAGGTGGCGGGGTTCCATTCAAGACTGTCGTTCTTATTGGAGCACGTACTTGGATTCAGATCATGCGTTGGTACGTTGCCGTTTTGTTCTTACTTTTGCTGGGCAACGACCCCACCGACAGCAACGGTTAGCTGTTGAGAAACTGGCTTTACCATCGGTAAGGCATAATTACCAAACCAGCTTAGCTGCCTTAGTGGTACTCACTCCGAAGACCCTAATAGCTGCTGGACTCAAATCTCACAGGCCATTCAGAAAGCAGGTACTGTAGCATGCGGCACAGGGGTACATGGGGTAAACAAACATTGGATTTCAGAGAAATCCCTGGAGTTGTTAGAAGCCAGACGGAAGGTTCCTCCTGGTAGTTCACATAACAAGTCTAGAAGAGATATCCGTAGGAAACTGAAACGTAGTCTAAAGGCTGATCGTGAGGCTTGGTTAGTGGAAAAAGTTAAGGAAATGGAAACCGCATTTGCCTCAGGGAACATCGGTAAACTGTTTAAGCTGATCCGCGCCACCGGTCCCAGGCGACCGTCGGTCAGTGAAGCTATCAGCGAGGTAGATGGTACACTAGTCTGTAATAAGTCCAGAAGGTTAGAGCGTTGGGCGGAACACTGAGGGTCAATTTAGTTGGCCTGCTGCTTCTATTGCGTTGCCGCCACAAACTTGTGATGTAGCACCCTGGTCGGTAGATTTGGAACCACCCACTGAGACTGAGGTTCGCAATTGCCTTTCGGCTCTCAATCGTAATAGGGCTGCTGGCCCAGATGATCTCGTGCCGGCACTTTTCAAAGAAGGTGGAGAGGCGTTAGTAGAGGCATTGACTCAGTTGTTTCAACTTGTGTGGACGACGGAGACCATCCCTCCGTGCTGGGGTCACTCGATAATAGTTCCCATATTTAAGAAAGGAGCCCGGGGCTCTTGCGAAAACCATAGAGGGATTAGTTTGACCCCAGTCATTTCAAGGGTTCTAGCATCAATTATACTTCGTCGACTCACTGCAGTTCGGGAAGTAAACATTAGGGAAGAACAGGCAGGGTTTCGCCCTGGGCGGGGTTGTATAGATCACATTTTTACCCTTCGTCAAATTCTGGAGCAGCGTCATGTGTACCGCCGGCCAACAATCGCCGTATTCTCGACTATAAAGGTGCGTTTGATTCGGTGGACCGATCTACACTTTTAGAGTCGCTTAAACGTAGGGGTGTACCGACTAAGTATGTGAACATACTGTCGGCGCTTTATTCCCATACCTCAGCTCAGGTTAGGGTTTACGGTGAACTGTCTGACAGTTTCAGCACCAGGAGCGGCGTACGTCAAGGCTGTCCCCTTTCGCCATTTTTGTTCAATTTCGTCATAGACGAAATAATGGAGGACTGTCTGCGGCACTCACAAGATGCCGGCGTGGACCTCTACCTGGTGAAAGACTGATCTTGATTATGCTGACGACAAGGTATTGCTGTTTGACAACTTTCAAGCGGCACAAACAACACTGGACGCTATTTCGCGTTCTGCTAAGTACTTCGGAATGCGCTTTGCAGCCTCAAAATGCAAAGTGCTTCTGCAAGATTGTTGTGATTACGTAGATTTAATGTTAGATAATGAAGCCATGGAGGTTGTTGACCGGTTTGTATACCTGGGAAGCTGCATCAGCGACGGCGGTGGAGGTGTAGAGAATGAAATAGAAGCGCGTATTTCCAAAGGCGGTGTTCGCTAATCTAATGCACCTATGTCAACAGAGAGGTGTATTTCTCTGAAGCTTAAGGGTCGCGTATATCAGACAACAGTGGGGACTGTATTACTGTACGGCAGCGAAACGTGGCCACTCAGGGTAGAGGACGTGAACCGTCTCCAGGTATTTGACCACCGATGTCTGCGTTCAATCGCTCGTATCGGGTGGCACCAGCGAGTAAGCAACGAGGAGGTTAGGAAGCGGGTGTTTGGCACTGATTGTCAAACGAGTTCTTTTGTTCAGTCGCTACATTTGCACAGACTTAGATGGTTGGGTCATGTACTAAGGATGCCAGCTAGTCGTTTGCCACACCGAGCACTGTTTGCGGACGCTGCGGCTGACTGGCGCAAGGTGCGAGGTGGACAGATGATGACCTGGCGTAGACAAATGAAATCGTTCACGAAGGGGTTGGCACTGTAGGTCGGGTTCGTCTCCCGGGCTGGGGCCCTCGCGACTCACAGAGTCGGTGGCTTGAGACGTTAGGTGAGATGGCGGCTAATCGAGCTCAGTGGCGTGAAATGTCGTTGTTTGTCCGAGTTGTCTGTGAAA
>LOND01000759.1:0-14088 GCA_014220965.1 Paragonimus kellicotti | reverse complement strand
GACAGTGAATACTTACGATGAGAAAAATACTGAAGAGCACACACGATAGAATAACTTCTTCCGGCAACATATTCGAAGAAAGAGGTCGGGACAGTTTGCGTAGTATGTCTGCAGTGAAAGCTTCGCCCGAAGCTGTGCTAACACATATTGCTGTCAGTGGGCTTGTATGACAAAGTACAATTAACACTTACGGAGTGGATTGTAGCAACAAACAACAATGTATCGTTGTTCACAAATGTTCTTATAATGCGGACGGTCGGCACAATTGGAAGATACATCCATTTAACTAATTTAACGAGAGGACTGTTTCTGTTCAACCTAGAACACCTTCTGGTACCCTACACAATGAACGATCTGATCTACTTTCAAGGAAACGGCCATATATAAACAGATGATGTTGCCATTGGCAACTATCCTGATCAACTGCTAACCAACAGTCTTGTTGCTTACTTGGAGCAAAACGCAGATGCTGTCATCAACCAAGTGTACCTTTATTAGCGTTACGTTGACACCTTGTTAATGCCAAAAAGATAATAACAAGTATGCTTGAATGAACGGATCAGCTGAATTCCAATATTTGGTTGTGACTCTAAGTAAGCACATGATAATACCCGGGCTTTCCTAGATATCCTCTTCTAGTATCCTACTGGAGGGCCCTTACTAAGATATGTCAACAAGACATACAAGCAGATACAACAAGACATAAACTTTCGCAGTTTTGTGCCGATTCGGTGCAAATGCTTTCTGGTGATAGCCTGCTTTTATCGGAGTAGATGAATCAGTTTGAGAGGAACATTAATCAAAGAGATGTCGTTATTGAGAGCAAAACTCGAAGAAAATAGCTACCCATCAATATTTGTTAGGCCACTCAACAAACAACGCCAACTACCGTGATAACGTAAACAGGTTTAAAAATGATCATCTATTTGCATTTGCTTTGCAATTGGGATAAAATCATTACTTCTTGACAAAAACTCGTCTCACGGCAATTTTGCAAGGTACATTTCGTGCATTCCAGCCGATCATCTGCTTGACTAACACCCGAATTCCAACACCACCTTTGAAGACGTCGCTATCGCTCAATACCACATTTTACGTGTGAGTGCTGGATGACGTAGACAGAATCGGACGGCAATTATCCAGTCCTGCCAACCGGGACCTACTAGTTTGGGGCCGTGCAAGGCTCAATACTACCTCACTGTCTCACAGTTTACTTAGCGCGACGTGATGTGTCGCAGAAAATTTACGTATTCAGTCTCCCGACATTTGTTGATATGCCGATCACAACGAAACCTGGAACAGTGTCCTTGAAGTTATCTACGCAGCAAAAGTCGAACGTTTATCCAGTTCGAGGGTAATGGTATACATTAACTACCTCGTGCAGAAAAACTTGTATAACGGTGCCAACTTTTCTCGGTAACTAAGGTGTATTGAGGTTTGTGTTGCTGTTTTTGTCACTTTGTTTCCTAGTACTTCTTGAATTTTGTCATATTAACTCACAGACTGCAATAGATACCGGATGAGAAGCAACGAAGTGTGTTCGAGAAGCAAGTTCTGTAAATATTTGTTTCTAAATCCTCTGGGTAACAGATGATTGACCGAATCGTTCTATTTACTACCTTTGTAACACGTGGCTGGATGATTAATTAAGAGCTGGTCTGGTTTTGTAATTTCGTTAACATGATTGGCTGGCTTGCTGTTTTTACATGACTTGCAAACGACTCGTCTAACATTTATGGCTTTTCTTTGCAATTTATTTTTATTACACGCCCGGTTCAACAGTTTTTTACCTTTTGCGTTGTAGTGAACGAGGTTTAACTCAGTCTTCATGCAACTTCAGATGTAAGATCTGACGACTGAACGATATGTATGCGCAAGAACATTTTCACGCCAAGGTGACGGAGGAATAACCTGATGTAGGCAAAACCACCTTGCTCAACACCTTGACGATCAACAAAGTAGTTTGCACCTAACTGTTTTAATGGCCATTTTCTGCTTGTTCTTATGACAATTTATCCCATTTCTGTCCGGTTGTCGTTTATTGACACTAGCCTACAGCGCGAAAGTTGTTAGGCAGAAACCCCGTCCACCGAAATGTTTGTTTCAAGGCGTCGAATGCAGTCGGATACTCACTGCATAAGATTTGGGCTGGAACACTTAACAGGTTCCGTGCTCATAGATCCTAGTGGTTTGCATGTTTCGAGCAACTCGGTGGGTCCTCGCGTGGAATGAGTCGTATATAGTAAAATTCTATTATAAGAATATTTGAGATATGTAGTGATACTAGGCATACACTCGCTCGCATGCTCCAGTGCGTGTGGCATAGTATGTCTCTGTCTCAAGCTTCTCGTGATCTCTCGATAGTATAATCTTGATTGGCTACTTCGAACTCTAGATGTGCGTTCTCATATACTACATAGTTCTGTTAGAATATACTATTATGACCTCTAGATCTAGACATCTCTGAGTTTTAAGGTTATGAATAGTTAATGTTGACTGTGTTCTTGTTTCTTCTCATAGTACAAATATATATACTTATGATTAATAATCATGTCGATAAATACGCAGAGACCCTCTCTCGCAAATCAGAGATGTTTGGGCAGTTAATCTCTTGATATGTGAAACAAACGATTGGACTTCTGCGATCCTGCCGATGCGATACCGATCTTATGCTCCATACCAGTGGATTCGAAAAGGCTGAAACATTTTCTTTCTAAATTTACTCAGCATAATGCCATTATTTTTAGCCGTAGTTAAAACCGGTTTTTGAGTGACGTTCGTTCACAGTACATCAGTCGATCTTCGTTATCTTGCGGTCTGTCATCTGTAGAAGGCCCCAGTAGAATTAGGATGAATGTTACATCATCTCTAAAGCCGTACACTTGGATTTACTTGACGCAAGGCTTGTTTACACCCTGCTAGTGTGGATGGACACAGTCCACCTCCGATTGCCAGTTTTCACTGGCTTCGGTCACAAGGGCAAGAAATGATGTTTGTAATGGCTCTTGGTGATTACTCTCATATCAACACTCTACCCCGTGACCGGTCTCGTCCTTGTTTAGACATATCGGATGGAGATAATCTGAATGAGGGATCGAACCGGCTACCTTTTGCGTTGCAAATCAACGCTCTTATCCGTTCGACCACAAGTTCTATAGGCATTGCTTGAGACGGGGGAATTTGCAGAGTTGGATATTTACTCAGTGCCGTCCAGAAGCATCGCTAACTTCTGCCAAGAGACTATAACAGAAAGAACCTACTGATTAACGGACGATCTGTTAATTTGACCTGAGTTAGACCCACACGTCGTCACAGTGCACCCGCGAATTTGTAACGGTCACAGACATCAATTAAATTTGACTTGATGGCGAAATAATGGTCTAGCAAGGAAATGCTGTGTTAGCTACTATTAATCTCTCCGTATGGGAGTTTGCGTCTTATTAATCTCTTTGTTAGCACAGAATGTGGGTGTTGTCCAGTGGTACCTATTCCAGTTCATGTTCGGCCACATCTAGTGACGGGACCGATAGCATCCGACAGACTAGTAACGAGGACTAGTTAGCTTACTGGCAACAATCGCCAAGTTCGGTTGACTCCAAGTCGACTGGGAAACGTGAGATTAAATTACTCCTGGAGAGGAGCACCCGGTTAAGCATATCTTAGTCACTGACAACCTCTATGGAGTGAAACTTAAAACGAGAAGTTAGTTGTAGCGGTTCGCATATTTACTAGGTTCTCAGGACAAATCGACAGTTTACTGACTGAAAAAGCGGTATGAGTCTAAATTGAATATAATTAGACTTTAAGTCAGTTATGGTTATCCGGAGAAAAACGAAATACGTACAACTCTTGGCTGCCAGATAAAAAACGTTCGCATCCTAACTGGCCAGCACACAATCTGTCAAAACGATTCCTACGACAAACCCAATGAAATAAGCTGTTGTTGAACAAGGCTGACAAAATATTTGGCGGCACAGTTTGACATTTTTTGTATCATGTTTGTGAAGTACGATTATTTAAATATGACGTTTTTATTAGACACTGTGTATTGTTCAAATTACACAGCATCTTAACCATTTACACGTTAACAACTAGATTTACTCACTACCAATTCAAGTGCGTACATATAAATGCTGTTACTACTTTTCGATTGCCAAATACTCCTATTACTAAATATATTCCTTCTCCTCCTGGTAATCTTTGTTATATTGTGCGTGATACGGATAACCTGATTTTGTTCTGTATTCTTCCAGCCATGCATTCAATGTCTGCAATTCCTCCCCACTAACTGCCCAGTGAACATGTTGTTGCATATTGAAGCGATCATTGTGGCAAACATTTTCTCAAACGATATCATATATGTGTACCGGTTTCTCATCATCATCATCACAACAACCTTAAGCCTGATCAAAAGGTACTGTATCCCGGGTCGCCACTCAACTCAGCAGGTCGTAAAACACCTTAGATGAGAAAACGTTACTGCATAGGTTAAGAAATAATAAAAGACTAGGTAGAACGGGAAATGTTACGAATACAGGAATGACACTGACTGCAGCACACTGCCTTCTTGGATAGCATTCCTAACCAGCAATTCGGATGATCACGAGGACCCAAGCCAGGCAGGCGACACCTATTAACTTTGCTCAATGGAACAGTCAGGTATTCATATTTGGTGACTACCTTGTTGCCTGATCATTACGGTTTCCTTGGCCTTCCAATGTCTTTCTCACTCACTTTCATCCTAAACCAGCCGTTTATATTTATACTCGCTGCAGTTTTCACCGTCTCCACCGTGACTCTCTGCTGTCCGATGAATCCGTCACATTATTCGACACATGCCACCTTCTAAATCAACCTCAGTGCATATCGTGTTAAACAGACCGATGAATTGTTTGTGGAGCACGCTGATGATCACAATCGCTACCGTTTTAGACGGTGGACAGAAAGATTCCAACTCCTTACATGCAAATATTACAGTTCCTGTCTCAGTTTGACTATTTTCACTGGCTGAGTTGAACAACTAAAATATGTTCTGGTATATTGCTTGCCTGAGAGTTCACTCACCCCAATAATGACCCCGTAATGAAGGACATTCTTGTGATACCCACTCAGAGTAACGTTCATGTTTATTTGGGTTAGGATTTTCTAAAATAATCTGTTTATCAGTTTTCACCTGGCGACCCCAATACTCCCATCAATTTTAACAATACAGGTCGTTTATATTTTGTTTCAGCTCCTCTCGAATATTCTGGAAAAGCACCGGTTGTTTATACTCATTACTGGACAGGAAATGACCTCATATTACCTTTAACTGCAAATATTGATAAGTTTGGTCACGCTGTTACCCTGTATAATTTTGCGATTTATTCTAACCGAATGTTGTATGTTAGTGCTACTCGCTTCATTCAATGATGACTGTTCTTCGTTTTCTTCCTCCCTCACCTCGTATATCGTCTTATATAGGAGGGTATCGTATCAAGTTCATAAAAGCTTTGAAGTCTCCTTGAAGCAGCATTCCGGTCTATCAGCCCGAGATGTACCGACAGATTGTCACATCTCTGCTTGATGTAATGTGCTTCAACGTGTGACCCTGAAATGTTGACAAGGCCAGCCCAACTATTTTCGGCCGTACACAAGACCGATGTCGCCTGTATTTAGTATGTCTCATCTGACGTATTACTGCACAGTTTCACGCCTAACTGCTGTGGTAAGCGAGGTGGGTCGTACCTCAAACGTAAAAGTAGAATGTAGGAAAGCTCACAGCTGAGGACACAAAGTTGTGATCAAAATGACTGCTCACAGATAATGTACCCTCGTACTGACTTCTTGTCACACCTCAGTAAAATTCATAATTGGTTCTCTACCCTCGTCAGGACGGATCGATTTTGTCCTCTATGAGGTAGTTACTTCTCTACGAAGGTATTTATTTTATGTTGTGGTCTGTGACAAGCTAGAAATATTACAGTGCGATCGACTATTTCATGATCAAGAAAATTTTTGGTTAGCGCTGTGGTAGAAAATCCTTAGTCTTACAGATGTATCCAACCTTAACAGTTTTCCCGCAGCCGTCGTTGATGTGGTTTCTGGGTCCGTCGAATGACTGACAAACACGAGTCTAAAACAAAACAGCCATGGAAGTTTGATACATGAGATAGCATTCTTGACACAAACTTTCTCATGTCTACGTCGTCTTTCTTCTCATGTTCTCTATCTTCCTCAGTGTAGGAACTGATGAGTAGTCGGGGATTTGGTTAATTTCAAGTTGAACATCACTCACATTTGATCGCAGCCTTCGCATTCAGATAGACTTTCCAGTCAGCCTCTTTCGAAAAGAAGCACTAGACTCGAGTTTCGCTCTTGTTAGAGCTCGTCAGTAGTGCATCTTGCCACGGCTGGGGTTAGAACAAAAGTGGTTGAGCGTTCACATATGATAATTCGGTCGTGCCTAATGTGAGGTCAATGGCGCAGTGGTCAACACGGTTGCCTCATGAAAGCGTGGCCGGAGTTCTAATCCCAACCGTGGCAAGGATATGCACTACTGACGAGCTCTAATGAGAGCGAAACTCGAGTCTAGTGCTTCTTTTCGAAAGAGGCTGACTGGAAAGTCTATCTGAATGCGAAGGCTGCGATCAAACATGAGTGATGTTCAACTTGGAAGTGTCGGAACTAACAAGTTCTTTATCTTCTGAGTATTCTGTGTCATCGTCTGCTCATAAAAATGCAAACGATTTAGCATCGAGTGTAATCATTACTGCATGTAGTTCGAATTTCAGTTCTCCTGGAATTCAGTTCGATAAATCACAGTGGTTGGAGCTTCTTTAACTTGCCCTTTGCAGACCTGTGTAACAGCTGATGAGGTCGGATAATATCTGGACCTGACAGGCAATCGAAGGCGAGGTTCACGCGGCTAAACAGAGCAATCGGTTGTCAATGTTACCGTCACACGAATCGTTTCGGTTGGTCTGTTCTACTTCTGTCGATGATCGTGTTTGCTCAGCCGGTCTTATCAGCAATCAGGGACTCGCAGATAAATGCTCGGGCTCGCCAAGCACATCGACGACTTACTTCGTTGTGTAGAACGATTCCACACTTGCATTCTGAGACCGGCGTGTACGCTAAAATGGCTTGTTCTATGATGTGTAAGTGCGTTCGTCCTTGAAGTTCAAGTGTGCTAGACGGACTCTGGTGAGTTTCACAAAGACAAGTCGATGCGGTACAGATTATTAAACAACCAGCACAACTACATGATTTATTTGGTATAAGTCTGCGCCAATGTCACTGAAACCCGATGGAGCATAAAGCTGCAACAAACTGCTGAGTAAGTTAGTTGATCGTTGTGAAGCACATGGTGATGAGGTTGAATGTGGGGTCGTTGGGCGTCCAGTAGAAATAAGATTCAAAAATGACGGTAGCCGATTTCCACAGAAAGCGATTTTAGGTCGCCCTAATCGTCCACTCTGAGAGCGGGCGGCCAAAGAGAAGCACTATATCACATATTAGCAAAGGCATCATGGGTTTGCGCATACCGTGAAGTGTTTACTACATTTTTTAAAAGTGGAATACTGCTTTAGATGATATACAACATCCATGACCAGTTTCTTCGTTGTTTTGACCTACCAGATAGAGACAGTCTGAATGAGATGTGAACAGCATTCTTCACCGTAGCTCGTTCGCAATGACAGGTGAACAAATCACAGACGCAGTTACAACGATATTTGCAGAACTACCTCAGTAAGACTGTCAGATATTGCCAAAGGCCGCGGTCACTGGATCACAGACAATACGACGAATCAAATGTCTTAATCAGGGGAATTCTGTCTAAACAACGAGAAATGACAGACGAAAATCTGAAAAAATGCAACAGTTAAACGAGCCGAACGTGGCAGAAGTGTACGTGACGTTTAAAAAGAGGCCTCACTTCGTTGTAGACTTTACTCCCGGCTCATGTACGCGGGTTTTGTCCGGTGGCGTTCAACTAATAGATGAACTCTAATGATCTTGTGTTAATAAACGACCTTTCGTTAAATTACACACATTGCACGTGACGGAACCGATTGACATAAGTGATGTGTGACTTGTTCCCATCTCGTTAGTGTGGATTGACACAGCACACCTGGGACTGCGATAGCCAGTGCAAACTGACAAACGGATGTACACTGATTTCGTCCATATTGACATTATTTGAATAATTTACACATCAAGTACTTAGGGAGTTGTCGTTCATCGAACATTACTTAGTTGAGTTGCAGCATCCAGCTTACCGTTACATTATGTTTAATCATGTCGGTTGGTAGCTAACCAGCGTGGAACTGCGCGTAAGGGTGGCAAAATATATTTACACAGTTTTGCTCACTAGTTTGCATAGCAGGGTGAGATAACTTCACGTTTTCCTCCAGGTTTCTGTGTTGACGGGTAAGTAAAGTAGGCAGTAAAGTTTTACAGTCTAAACGAAAAGCGAATAGACGAGACAAGAAATGCCACCATGCATTCACCTCAGACTCGAACAGTGCAGTGTTTCGATATTCAATTACATCCGATGACCTGTGGAAACTGGTTAGGAAGGCTGTAAAGATGTTTGTAGTGTGGGTGGTTTGTCGTGTTCGTGCCAATACGAAAAGATGTAGCCCAATCAATCGTTAGTCGCTGAGTTCCGTTATGGGGAGATTCCAATTACAAATAAATTGTTTATATTAGTGGCCTGTTTGCTTAATATCTTGGTTATAGAGACTATAGTCCGAAGAGTGCGTTCTTACTTGATGGGGGGACGTGTGTTAATGGATAACCCAAAGTTTGGAGGATTGTGTGTAGTAGAACATCGTCTCCACTTTGCTTTGCGTAACACATTGAGAATAAACATAAAGTTAATAATCTCTCATAGCTATGGTTCTTCCTGAGTTCCGAGACTCTCCTATTATTCTGTCTTCAGACATCTTTCAAACTCAGTAAATTCACTGAGACAACTTTGAGTCGTTTGTAATGATGGATAACCAATGACGGAACATGATCTTAAATGCACTTCGTTGACTGGGCTAATTGTGGTGGCGTAAACTTTCGATTAAATGTTGGCCCATCAGTGTCAGAAAGACTGGCTCCCAGATTTTCGTGAAACATGGTAATATTCAATGCTCAACTGTTCAGATTGTTTATTCATTACAAACTAACGTGACCTACTTTGTCAAGAATGATACACCCACATTTAAGTACGTAGATCAAGAGAACTAGGTCATACATCCGGTCCATTGTATTCGACACAAAAGACGGGAAGTGATTTTGTTGGGAATAATTGCATACTCGTCCTTACATGACATGTGGTTAAACTGTTTATAGTTTCGGAAGACCACTTTGTTTGGGCTGCATTCAACTGCAATGAGTGGATAGGATGTACCATGGTTGACCGCCCTTATCCGGTATGGGCATCTCAGGCGAGTTCTGTAGAATCATTTAGGAAATTAATCTACGACTGTTAAAGTCCCTGAACATAGAGTATAACTTATGCTCGGCTAGCTGTTTGTGGATGAGTACAGTAAAACCGAGCTTCACTCTTAGAAAATCTAGTGTAAGTCACATATCAGAGGAGGATTATATTGGTCAGTACATTTTATCTAGACCGATGCCAGTGATTTTCTTGTAACCTTCACAATAAGGACTCATCAGTTGGAATGCAGTTACTCATCTTCGTATATTTACTCCACACAATTCTGATAACTGTGGAAACCAACTGGTGGTGTGCGTCCAGTTTTAGATAAAGCTCTGATATAGACCGAGTCAACAAATCTGACAAATTTTGCCGAACACTTATAGTGCAGATGAGACAGTAAACATTACTGTTAACATATTATGATGGGTGACATCACTGCAAAGTGGCGACGAGCTTGAAAACTACATTGAACGATGTTTTTGTTAGTCATAATCATTGTACTGTCCTAATAAGTTCGACATTCAGACAACATCGTCGGTTTGTCGGTTTAATGAACTAAAATAGGCATTTCGTTTCGCACTGCGGTCACATTACGCAGCCAACGACTGACTAACACTGTGAGGGACAACGCATGCTCCAAATCAGGAAAGCTATGTACTCTGCGTTCATTAAGTTCAGAGATGCACATAATGACTAAACTCTTTTTGCCTGTTGTGATCCAACTTGGCAGCTCTCAATTGTTACCGACTCCTTTGTCAGCACCGTGTTAAGACGGTTGGTTTCTAATTACTGGCCACCATAAGCTCACCTACAAAGGTTTATATTCTCTGGAATCTCGTTGCGATATGTTTGGTAGAGAGTTGTGTGCAATATTTCTCCACTTACTTCCTTCAGCAGAAAAAACAACCTACACGATTTCCTAAGAACTTCACCCGAAAGGCATGCCCTAAGGAAAGTCAATTGCCTGGACAATATCCCTCAGTTTACGACTGATAAACAGCATTTATCCGGTACAAAAACACTGCTGTGGGCGTCTGTTAAAACGTTTATGATTTCATCACATCTGCTGACATTGACACCGATTTGGCAAAGTAACTGGCAACCAGGCCTCTGATTCAGAGATCGAGGATCGCCGGTTAAAGAGCTTCCTCATGTTTTAGTGTGCACTTCTAGTGGTTTCAAAAGGAACTGCCTTTTGTGACAATTCCCAGGGCTTATAGCGCAATGCGATCTCTGTGTCCTACCGCTAAGCAGTGTTTGATACATCGTATAATTTTTCCCAACTTGACATAGGCGCTTCAACCAAACTTGTCACTAAATACTTCATACTGCTCAAAGCGGACCACGATGGTATTAGGTGGAGCCGTTCCAGTACCCACTGTCACACGACCAGCCCCTCCACACTACTCTTATCCCAGACACCTTTTTCAACGAACTCGCAGATCCAGTAGGTCACTCATCATCCACGAATGATTCGATGTGATTTTTGATGCGCTTTCCTCACTTTACAAGATGACTTACAGTCATACAACTACTAACTTGCTCTTCAAAAACCGTTGTCAGCAATTTCTTGGAACGTTAGGTAGCACAATTTGGTTGTCCAACACCTGTGGCCACAAATTATAGGTCAGGCCTTTAAAGAAGCTCCGCGGCTTCCATAATTAATCTGGAAAACAGACATATTTTCACAATGGTTTACCAGTTGGTAGCAAACAGGATGATTGAACACATTAATTTTCCGTTAAAAAATGCTTTTAGTGCGTGAATGGATCGGTTATGGAAAGTTCTTTTGGGCTTTCGAAAACAGCCATGGCAATCAAACCAGGGTTTTTCGCTCTTCTAAGTTACCAGATGGGACACTCTCACTTACGTCTTCAACACTGCTAGCTTGTAACAGTAGAGTACGTATGTTTTATTGGCAGACTCGTGAACACTCAATCATGTACACGCAAGATGAACGATCTTCTTGTACCTAAGCCATTGTAAGTATGAGCGGTCTACATCAAACACTGCCGCCGTCATACATCAGTGTTTACCTTGTTCTCGCAAGGGACGGAAGGACATTTTTAGTTTTGGAAAGCGGTATCCCAGATATGCTTTCTGTCGACAGGTTCACATCAACATTCATGGAAGACCTGAAGCCAATCACACACTATGCGTCTGCAGGTATCACTTTCCATTCGAAGCCCTCGGCAACGACATCAGTTATATGATGTAACCCTATTCGGGGAGCAGTTCGTCTTCTGGACCAACCATGCTTTCAGCCTAAGTCTTGTACCAGCTGTACAACAGACTGCGCTGTTTATGCTGTAATATTCCTCCGGTGCCACTGATTCTGTTTAGTCGAGAGTTTCACAATGACTCACACTTGAGTTCTGTTGTCTTCGTCCTGCACGGTTTTTTTCTTTTTAACATCGCATTAACTCATTGTTTTCACTGTCATTTTTATCCTTTGACACCCGAACCGTCCAAATTGCTTAGGTCATTCTGAGCTATCTGGCGTCAACTGTTCAGTCTACTGATATTACTCCATCGCATACGCTCGGTACATGTCGACTAATCGTTAACACTATGTTCCCAGCTAGTGTTGTGAGCCAAAAACGCGGATACTGCAAGGATTGTTTATTCGAAAAACCAACATATAGGGTATCGGCTTCAAAACAACAACAAACAAAAACACTCATTTGCATATAGTATTGATCTCAGGATGTCACAGCCGAAATGGTCGCCGGTGCCCAGTTCCTGTATGTACCGAGAACTACTTCGTGCAGAACTGCCCTCCTATATGTCTTGTATTTTTCTTTCGGCTACTTTAATACATGCTCATGCCTCACCATTGAGTAGTAGTGTGAACAGTATAGTAAGATGACTTGTCCTGATTACACTCCCCCTTCAACATTGATTGTTCCAGCTGCAACAAGGGTAGTTCAGGCTCTTCATTTTCCGACGATCTGTCTACCGGTGATGTTGATACACTTGTGCATTTTCTTCTGATCGGACTGTCATACCATTTACAAAGCTGACTTCCGTGCACTCGATGTTGAGTCTTCTCATTCTTAATCAGATACACTGGACCACGGCGGTCCACTACTACATACGGTCCTCTCCATTTTGCCAGGAACTTCTTGGATTCGAGTCTTGATGCATCTGGACTCCACTGGCCTCAGTACTTGAACTTCAAATTAGATTCAAACAGCACATCGACATAATAACTTTGCATTCGACTGCTCCTTGAAAACCTCTTCGCGCTTTCCAGGTTCTGGTTGACCAACCATCGAGCTGATGCTAATTCACGCGTGCTCATCCATCGGTCTTACCATAAGCTAATTTCCTGACCAACGGCCAGGAGTAGCACGTGTCCATACATTAGCTCGAACGGCCAACAGAACTGATGGTAATTTTTCCTCCCAGCTTACTCCTTTCGCCGTCAACCATTCTGGTTGTGTCATCGTTTCTCTCCGTCAGTCCATTCTGATTGAGGATGATATGGCGTCGTCCGAATTTTTTTGATTCCCAAACGCTCCAAACAGTTCCGAAACTCTTCACTTTCGAAGCAGGGGCTTTGATCAGTCAGTATGTTTAACGGTATTCTGTGATTTGCGGCAGTGTGCTGTACGAGCGTCCTGCATTTGGTGCGCGCTGGTTGGCCAGTCTTCTGGAATGTTCAGTCATGACCACGATGTGCTGCTTTCCGGAGGATTTGTCATTGTAATAACTGTGCGATTCTTAACAAATCAGAAAAAGCTGGAGTCTGATAGGACCGCTATGGTTGAAAGGTTTGCTTAATAAATGATAAACGGTGATATAAAACAAATGTGAAAGAGTGAAGGTAACTCAGATACGCTTATGAAATTAAGAAAATACTATGAATGGTCTACAAATAATTTGAGGTTTTTGTGCCGGCTAATGGCAAACAATGGTGTGTCGAACCCAACTTAAACGATAGCAGATATGTCCCGTTCTGTCAATTATGAGGCGTCGTTGTAAAGAAAATAACAAACAAAGTCGATAAAATAGACAACTCCCAGAGTACATTAAGTAGAACGTTAGAGTCAAAACTCATAAAATGGTATCCCTAAGTACAAACTGTTGAGGATCGCATTGTTCACTGAGTTACAGTTAATAGGGTATATATATATACATATATATACGACATGTGTATGACTGTATCCATTACGCAGTGACCTAAACTGAATTATTTCAGAAGCAGCATGTGCTGAACCCTCCCGGAGTCCCGTCGCACTTCCAGTTTAAACTCGAAACATAAAACCGAAATGAATGTTGATGGGGGGTTCCTTCGCAATATTTCCTGAGACGAATTATTGCTGAAAGACTCCCTTACTTCTTGAAACTAAAAATAAAATCTTACAGAATCTCATAGGATTTCAAGGTACATGGTTGCTAGACACCTGCAACAAGATTAAGCATTGTGCAGTCATTGAAAGGGCTATGCTAAACATTTTCAAGAAAATTAGCATGACCATCGATACCTGCTGTTTCAGTTTTATTCTCATATTTCTGATATGACTTGTCAGGATAAGGCCATCAAGATGACCAATGGCAAAAGATACATCACATATATGTCACCACACGCGGTGTACACCCTACCATCATCATCATCATCATCATCATCATCATCATCATCATCATCATCATCATCATCATCATCA
>LOND01000758.1:112218-123514 GCA_014220965.1 Paragonimus kellicotti | reverse complement strand
CCAAATGGCGAAATGGGGTGGGGTCCGCGCTAACGACGGCTGGCAGTGGAAAAAAATTGGCGAAAAACGCACTTTTAGCTTATCACAAATCGGTGATTTCATAAGAAACAGTTTCGATGTTCATTTCTAACGCCTTTAAAACTTCCCAACCCCTCTTTAACTAAGTTTTAGGAGAAATCTGCGAGAGTAAGAGAAATTTTAGTCTTTCCTTTTACATTATTATCATCTGTTAAGCACGCCCACTTTTTCTATCACCAAGTTTGTCCACCAGAACCGTCAAAGCCCATTCACCGACAACACGATTTTCTACATAGAGCCCACGGAAAATTGAAACAGAGGAAGAAATAAAATGGAAAATTGTATGTAAGAAAAAGTTGCAAAAGTGAGTTAGAAATATCATCTCTCGGTAAATACTTGAGATAGAGCGAAATTGAAATATAACAGTCCGGCAGTATTCCTTCTAACCATTCCAATAATGTTACAGTCATCTGTTAGTTCGTATTGGGTGACATGAATAGGCCCTCTTGGACTTGTACAAAATTCGTATGTGAACCTTAATAATACAAGTTTTATGGGTGCTTGGTCAGACAATGCTTGCTGATATACGTACCACTGTTCTAAACGGTACTGATAGTATTGATAGTCAGTTTCATTGTCCTGGTGCGTGATCGGTATTTCCTGTTATAAGGCATGCCTATATCAACATTCAATATCCAATTTTTCCTCCTGCCCTACCGGTTGATTCGCTAAGCGATATCACCAGTAAGGGTTATTCGTTTACCCACTTCCCACCGCAACCAGTTTAACTAAGTGCGAGCTGCTCATAACTGTTTAATGATCAAGCAGGAATCGCGGATACCCTTAGAGGCTGGCAGGATTTACTGAACGGTCCAAACTAAAGTCTTTTTCAGCCAATAGAAAGACGCCACTGACGTAACGAAACAGTGATGAACAGAATGCTACAGTTTACGAGGAAACTGATAAAGATGTAGAATATAAGTCATAAGTGTAAAAATTTTACAACGCGAAGAAAAGCTGTCCGTCAGTAAAGATAATATCATCTCGAATAGCTTAATGTGGCAACTTAAACGTGTGTGCTGGGATTTGGTTTAGAGAAAACAGAGAAAATATGAAGCCACTGAAGAAAATGTGGGACTAGTTATAAATTAAACCTCAACAGGTACAGAGTTCAATAACCAAAAAGGCCAAAAATACTTCAACACTTCAACATCATGCCTACAAAACAGAGCAATGTACAACAATTCAACACGGGTCTCCAAAAGCCAATATGTGGTCCCTATTTAGTTGACTACACGAATCGTGTGATGTCTTTTTCTCTACTAACTGAAGCCACCTTCTGGACGATAGTCCCTTCTTACGTCTTTCTGGTAGTATATCGCCGCCGCATCTAGCGCACTCTGATACTGATCTGCATTGAAGTAGAAATTGAATATTTTGCGTAAACCGTCTACGGGAAATGTTGCTACAACCTGTCATGATATTCGGCTCTGTTACTCCAGAACACTTCATTGGAATTTGTGAGCCAGTTTTCTGTTAATTCACACCGCGGATAATAGAAATTTCCTAGATGCGATACGGTCAGCAAAGTGTATATCCTTTCCGGAGAGTATCAGAGACTTTGATTACTTTTATCTTTTCCAAATCAACAGTTCGGCGTTCTTGATGATGTCTTCTTACATTCGAGTTAATTCGTCGGTTGACTATTTTCTGGTACTGACGTTAATAGCGCTTTTGAGGAGAGTCGGATTACCTTTTGTATATCTCCACATAATCCAGCCTAGCTGAGTTTATGCTGCGTATGGTTGAACATTATTTCCAATCTCCTGGTCTGTTATCTAATGTGCTTCGAGCAAATCACAAGAGGTTGAAGGGTAGATTATGCAGCCTCACATACATTAACTGGGACTACCGAATATGGGAACTTTTGGGTGATTCATCCGCTCAGTTGGAAAAGCTTGACTACGACTGCACGACCCAGCTACACAGAAACGTTATCGGATAAAGAAAGTATACCTAAACTAGCCTCACTGAACACTGTTCACTTTGTATCGTGAAGGTTGCTAACGTTTGGGTGACACGTCACCAAGTTGGAACCCGGCCTTTCGGCAAACTTCCTCTCTATCGACATCAAGCTGGAACCATTATCCGAAGCAGTGTGTATATCAGCCACACTCCTTGGGCCTTACTAATCAAACCAGAACGAACTCCGAACTGACAATTCCAAGAATCTCTATGCGTGAAAGTGTAGTACATGCTTTTCGAGTTCATGTCAAGTTATCGATCTAGTGCGTTGTAGTGCAATAACGTATGATTTTGTTTATCACATTAAGGCGCAGTACTCCTAAGAAGTAATTTGCCTTCTCTGTTCCATCTGATGCTCGCGGTAATGAGCAAACGTTTTTAAACCGAAATTTCCTTCAGTCCTGTTTTCACACACTTCTACTATATTCATTCATGTTCTTTATTTCGATTGCTGATATTGAGAGCTGCCGTTAACTTACACCGTGATTTCACCCTCCAACTGTTCAATCATTGTTTCACGCTTGCCAGCTCTTTTAATTGCCTCAGCTGCTAGATTCTGTTCACTGTGGATTGAAGTAAATCCGTTACTAAACTAGACGTGATACGACCGTCGTTTTTACGATGGTTGGTATGTTACGGTGTAGGTAAAGTTTCAGGTAAATTCAGATCTTATCAGTTATGGTTTCAGGCGTCAAATTCGAACAAATTCAATAACTTCCTTTTAAATAATCTATGGTGATAAACTGATGTCAGTCAGCTTACAAATTCTTTATTTACACATTTCATGCCAACGATGATGCAGTCTGGAAAGCTATATAACCCATCCACTATTATAGTTTTAATAAGTAGTTTGGCATATTCATGATTTTAGATGAGACGTAATTGTGAAAGTCAGGGCTTCGGCTGGATTCGAACCAGCGACAGAAACACCATGCCTCAACGCGGCAAGCGCTCTACCAGCTGAGCTACGAAGCCACGCCAGGAGCTCGGAAATTTCACATTTGGACTCGGTTACCCACCGCCCCACTGTCTCATGTGGAATCCATCATATGATTCCGGTAGATTCCAGCATGAACTCTTCGAGAAATCTTGCCGGCACAGTCGATCCCCTGGATCATTTGGTGGATTCCATATGAGACAGTGGGCGGGTGGGTAACCGAGTCCAAATGTGAAATTTCCGAGCTTCCTGGCGTGGCTTCGTAGCTCAGCTGGTAGAGCGCTTGCCGCGTTGAGGCATGGTGTTTCTGTCGCTGGTTCGAATCCAGCCGAAGCCCTAGTTTTTACCAAGTATATCCCATCCATTATTGAGGAGAAACTGATGAATGGAACTCCTTCAATACTGTAAGAAGAAATAGGGGTTTTATCCCCTTCGGGAGTTTCATTGTGTGCAACGGAATGAATACCTGTGATAAGCGGATAATAAGTACATGCTGACGTTGTTAAATGCTAACTTGCTGCAACTCACGGAAGTTACCAAAAAGCCTCTATCACCAGAGATGTCAGACCAGATATCAGTCGCGGGATACCTCTTATTTTGTAATGGCTGAAGAACTGAACCAAACGCGAAATTGTGCCGTGTAGCTGCTACAACCTAACCGCCTGTACCAGTAGAGGTCTAATCCATATTGATACACTCGAACGCCTATAGCCTAGTATTACCAGGGTTGTCAGCAAGACGTCGTCTATGGTGAAATGCCATACCCCGTAAATTTGCCCACCTGCTGGGCATGCATGTCCTTGCTAACGCACCCTTATAATTAGCTAGGTCTGTCAAAGATGTAGGCATCCAGTCCAACCACAGTATAATACAAAATCCACTTTTCAGGGAACAGATAAGCAATCCCATCAGTCGGTTATGGGTGATCACAGAGTGATTAGTTCATGTCTGATCTGTCAAGCTGCGGTTAGTCGAATGAGCATTTCAAATCTATATACCTTCTACTGGGCTGTGGTCCTACGCATGTAAGAATACTTATGTGAAGTTAAACTGACCAAATATTGCCGAATCAGTTAAGTTGGACACACACTGGAATATCTTTCTGCACCTTCTGACGAGGTGCATCTCTGCATACCTAGTTCGTTACCTTTCATCTTGAGCTGAAAGTGTGGAATATTTTGCGAGCGACGATGAGTCATTAAGGAAATAGATGCTGCTGACAAATCGCCATCATTTACGATGGCTGTTCAGAAAATCTGATCCATCAACAGCGCAACACATGCACAATTACGGCATCCTGTTCTACAGGGAAGAGCGAAAATAACCCTGATTCTCATCCTTTTATAAAGTTGAGATAGACTGTCTGGATCTATCGCAATTTGATAGTGGTTTAACAATCAGCTTCAGCACCGGTCCCATCAAACGGACCATCCACTTTTGACTTTGCAGTTGTAGAAGTATTGAATAACCAGTTCTGTTCAATAGTTGACATTCCACCTCCTCTGGTTTTAGCGCTCTCACAAAATGTCTTTATTACGGCAAGTCATAAATTCCTGCCCGGGAAAATACAGAATATGAGCACATCTACACCAATATTCACTTGGGTAAGAAAGTATATATCGAGACATAGTCAAGGTAACGTGAGTGTTTTCAAGCGCCCATCCAAAGTCAGTCGGCGTCCCACAGGTTTCTATCGCAGTACTTTCTTACAGACGATCGGCTGAAGGCTTGCACAGAATAGTCCCTATTATGCACCTGAGTTATTTACCCCTGTCAAACTAACTATTTCACAGGACATGAACTCGATGTATTACAGCATTGGCGCCGTTGACAAATAGACTGGGAGGAATAATCTGTCGTTCACTAAGAGGAAGCCCAAACTAATGGGCAGGGGACATCAAGAATCCAAAACGCATGAGATAACGTATGCACTTCTTATCAAAGCAACGGAGGTGAACGTTGTGGAACACTTATTAATTTGCCCTATCATGCAACTCGAATGCGCTAACATTAGTTTAGAAACAAAAGGGTATATAGTTGTGGCAAGCAGGTAGTCAGAATATCCTTGTCATACCATTTAACCGCCACTTGCAGTGCCTTGACCAGACCTTCCTCTGATGTAAATATACATGAACGTACACCACCCAGTGGAGCACCAACAGGCGGGTCTATGGGCAAGTGCGGGACGAAATCCTTAACTGGTTGAGTGATATTTTGATAACCGATTAGTAGTTTTCTCTGGTGGCGATCGGGCAATTTGGGCATTAATAACGAGCAAATGATCATATAATCCTGTCTAATGTACAGTCAATGGTGCAGTGGTCAACAGTGGTTGCCTCATGAAAGTTTGGCCGGAGTTCTAGTCCCGGCAGTGGCAAGGATATGCACTACTGACGAGCTCTAATGAGAGCGAAACTCGAGTCTAGGTTTACGGGAATAGGACAGCTGCGATCAGTTGTAAGCGGGACTAATATGGCTTTTGTTGACATTGGGCCTGAATATTGTTCCAAATGAAAAACGGTCATTTTGGCGTGAGCCTCCGTTTTTCAAATATTTTAGAAAAACTAAAATCGAAATTTCAGTCAAAGTACTTATACTTCATCGGTTTTAAGTGAACAGTATCGAGTAGAAAAGTGAAATACACCGAATAAGTGCCAAAAACACTAGTTTGGAGATGATAAATTTTCCACCAATTCTGCTAATCAACGCCGGCACGCTTCCTAAAGTTTTATAAATGCGTTCATTGTAATATTCGAGATGGGATGCATGATTTTCTAATCCAAGAATGCTCAATTTTGCAGCGTTTTGGAGATATCGACGACATGGAATATACACGACCATACAATTTTGGCACTGCATTCCAACAAGAATACTAACGTATTTGACAGTTAAATGCAGCATGCATGCACAATTTTGGTTGCTCCATCCGGTTGAATTTTACCGTGGAAGACATTGGAAACAAACGCGTGCGGGAGGTGTTGAGAAACTTGTTAGTTATCAACTTCAATTCCGTTGGTTGTCATGTTGATAGAAATATCCCTCAGCACCGCGATAGGTACTTGGTGTTCTAAACATCGTGGTGAATTGTAGAAAAATGTCAACCACTGATCGGCAGGCAGCCTAGAATACCCTATTTCCGTATAAGTGTTTTGTATGAACGCCCAGTGACTGTAATCAAGTTAGAAACAATGCAGCAAAGTGAACAGAATTAGCTTCTGAGGGTTCGCAGTTACAGAGCGGTATATAATACCAATTTTTATGCCGCCCCATATGTACCAAAGACTAAACCAGCCAAATGATAATGTCATTTGCAACCATTTCCAGGAAGAGTATTTCGTTGACCAATATCTGTCTGAACTTCTGCAAAAATGAAGAAAAAGTGTATATTCCGTATAGACAAAAAAACTGGAGACGTTGTATAGTGGACAAGTGGGTATGCGCTAAACCCTCGTCCACTAACAATTTAAAACGCCTTTCCTGAAGAGCAATCGAAACGTAGTCCCAACAGGCATCGAACTAGAGAACGCAGTGAGGTTTAGAAACAAACCGTATATTTCCAGCAATGTTTGGAAATATGATAAGTAGTTAGCTCTAGCCTAGTCTGGGACCAACGGCAGCAACCAAGAGAAGAAAGAAAAGAAGCGCGAGGTGGGCTACCGCCCACTCGGCGGCACTCAAAAGCGCGCCAAGCGAAAAGTGCGTGGAACCTTCGAGTGCGTTAAACAACGCTCGAAAAGGTTCGGGCTAAACGACCTTGAAGAATGGAATAGATGAGTCGTTAGGAAAAGGACAAGCGTTCACTGCGTGCAATTAGTTGCACGACTGAAGAAAGTGGCACTGAGTTCATATCAGGCCTCCTATAGCAGGCGTACACAGAATCATGCGTACAGAACAAACAAGCGGGAAAACATGGTTGCAGCCGGGATCCTTAGAGAAGCCACACGACCGCTGGTCACTACAGTTGTCTTACATGTTCAACTGTCAAATATTGACCCAGTGGTACACAAAAATTATGCACATGAGACACAAAATTACTGTAATAATTCACCAGACCTAGGAACGATTGAAGGATGGTCTTATCCACTTCCGGGACACTTTTGTTATGGCTTTTATCTTCCTTGGGTCAAACCTATGCCCCTCCTGGTCAACAGTGAAGCAGATATTGAATGCTTTCTATGCAGAAGGAATATTTGTTGGGTCTGGTGCGGACAACGTGTTCTTCAGTGCGCTCAAAAACCGAAACCGAATGCGGCAGATGATCCCTAACTATAGCACTAATTATGGTAATGTCATCGAAATAGACCACTGTACATGTTCGACTACCTAATGTAGTACACACGGTTTAATAAAATGTCACACCAAATGACAGGCAGCTTTACTAGTGCAGTCCGCGATGCGTGTTGCTAGGTCAAAGCTGCTTACTACTTATCTCCATTTGAAGAGGGTCTCCAGAAAGCTCAAACTTTGTTAAGGTCTTGCTGTTGTGTAATCTTGCCTACAGGTCTTTGGTAGCAGATAGTGGATAGTGAGGAATCTAAGTCTTCGTTGAGACCGCTTGAGAAATAACTGCATTATCTTATGGAAACATTGGTCTTCCTGAGTGCTACAATTGATGTAGCCTAACCCAAATAGTTTAATGGACTGATAAATTTTTCTCCAGCCAGTTTACTTCACTTTCCTGCGAAGCATTAGCTGCATACGCAACTGGTCCTTGTGGTAGAAAACTGGGTTTGCACCTGGACGATGGCACAAAATAGTCTTTGAGCTCAATTTTATCTGCAGGTGGTAAACCCTCAAGTTGATAGACCGCTAATGGGTGATAGTATGGGTTATTTTCCGTGACGGAATATATTGAAGGTAATGACCCCCCCCCCCTTTAAGCAGTAACGAACAAATTTGTTTTGGTGACTGAAACGGTTATTGACAATGCTAAGGAACGAGGCGCTAATCTGGTACCCCAGAATGTTGCAAAAATAGCTGACATTTGTAATTCATTGGTTAGGTTGCGTTTCTACTAAATTACTGATGAATGTGCATAATCCAAGTGTGAAGTGTTTTTGGATCAGTCCTTCGTCCTATAACCTATGGAAAGGGCGGTGGCATCAGACAACTGTGATGTGATATTGTGGTCAAAACACTTAACTTTAAATGAAATATGCTCAACAACACCGTGGGCAAGTAGTTGCAGGTGAATGTGATGGTTTTCAGAATTTGATTTTAAGTTGTTCATCTATTTATGTATGCGATATTTGCTGTTCACGTCAAACCTGGACAGAATGGTTTTGTGTTATCTTTAAATGAAAGTCAGACGTTTTTAAGCCTGCGAAATTAAATGAACTCGCAACTAGGTACAATCTTAATTACGGAATACATGTTTTTCGATTTTAGTTCTAAATGTAACTTGACGTTTGCTCGCGTTATCCTGAAACCAAGTAATGAAGTGCTCAATTGTGTCCGTTCAGTAGTGGTAGTTTCTATAGCGAAAACGCCATGATCTACGGTTTAACGCAATGACAATAATAATCGACAGTCGATAAAATCAGAGCGTGAAAAGATTTAGTGCATGTATTCAAAGTAGTGCATGTTCTCCGAAATACTTATTGGTCCGTATTAACGCTCCCGCTTCAAGCTAGGCCTTGAAAAAATCGTCCCCTGATGTGCTCATGTCAATTAGTAAAAGTTAGATGGCATCGGAGATGTAACACTACCTACAATGCTCAGTGATACCCAGGGTATCTTTGTGATCATTAGCAGTCCTACTCATGTGTATGCATGCACAACAAGAAATCCCTCGTCCAGTGTACCCAAGTCGTCGCAAGCTGCTTACGAAGGACAGGGTCATCCCTTTGGTTTCAGTAGTGTAGGCAGCGCAGTTTTTGATGTTGATTCAACTAAAACTGCACGGCTAATGAAATACCAACGTATCAAGTAACAGAGATAGTAACTGCGCAGTGCGGAATAGACACTGCGATGCGTCAACGTCAGCTACGCACTCTAAATAGAAAATAAGGTGGTCATTTTGACACATAGCCAGTCATGTTTACGGGTCACTGCATTACACACACGGCAACGCTGTATGTGAAGTTTGGGCCTACCGCAACAGTTTCACATTGAAGGATAACATAGGGGGAAATCTGTCCTTGTTTAAACCGCCCTCGTTCTGTCCTTGAAATTTTAATGAAGTACTTCGTGAACTGGTTGAGTATGGTTGACACCGGCGGAAGTGACTTCTCGACGAAACATTTTGCTGTTGTGGAAATTGAATTCTTCAAGCCACTGCCAGTGGTTCAGAAAGCGACCTGGAAAAGATGTGATGCCAGCCGGGAACAACTTTCTGTGTGGATAGGGGTATTTTTTAAGACGGACAGCCTGTGAAGTCTGCAGGGTAAAGGAAAAAAACAGACCATGCCACTGGATTAACATGATGGCTGAACGTCATCACGTGAATCTATAGCTGCCTGCCCACGGTGCTCCTAAATATATTTCGTTTCCAGTTCAATGTTATGATGATTACACAACCTCACTTTTATGTTAGCTATCAGCCCCTGTTTCACGGATTACCGTATACACGAATTAACGAAAAATGGTGCACAAGTTCAACTATGTATGTTACTCGTTGGTTCATTGCTAACTCGACCTATGAGCCAACGCGGAAATTTCAACTATTATGTCAACGTATCTCACCATCAAATTGCCGCCACTTTTTAGGGACTTTGGCAAAATCTTTCAACCATTGAAACAAAGCTGTTCCCCACAGCAATAAAAAGATTTCTATGCCTCCTAGAGCATTTCGACAACTTCAGTTCCGGCGATATTACAAACTCACATATTAGCGGTCCACCAACGTGAATATTTGCCAGGTGCGGATAATTTTCAACACCAACTGCCACTTGCTAACGGTTAATTTCCACGTTCATGGTTCACCCGTTTGTAGGTTGTGTAATTTGATGGCCATTAGTTATTTATATATCGAGCCAGTTTTATCTTAGTATACGTTCAATATTCTGTCTTGTTTTGTCCGAGTCAAGAGATTTACAGCTGTTCCGATAGACTGTGTAAGGTCATGGATCCTGACGGATTTCACAGTCAATCAATATCTGGTCAGCATCTTAATGAAGCAATTACCAGAAGAAGCTTTGAGTAATCGCGGGTCCGTCCGCACGTCAGCCGATGGACGCGCGCCTAGTACAGTTGGAATTCGTATTTAGCAGCCAGAATTGCAAATAGCGCTAAAGTATACAATGAAACGATACAGCATTGGGTACGAAGACGATGTAAACGTGGCCAGCGAACAGGCGAAGAGCACGATTGCGAGTCATTTATCAGGAAGACTATTCTTTTGTTTGCTGTTCATGTCTCCAACTAGTCCCGCTGAGACCCAGTGTTGCGCTATTAAGCGAGGTTGTATCTAGTGACTAGACATTCAGTCACATTTGCATTCCCTGCGAGATCGAGCTCCGACATTCAGCCGACGGATTAAGTCCTAGAGATAGGTGTTGAGCATGAGAAAGAATCAGGTTCAATAGGGAACAAGGAAACCTCCTCAGCATCTGTACAGGGTCTCCGATGAGGGATTTAAAGGTAACCCACGGACTACTGAGTAGTCATCCGAAGTTTTATGCCCAGCGTTGTTCGGTATACTGATGGCTGCTAGTGGAATTCAGTATATCAACCACTACTGTTATGGGGAGGCGTCGGAAGGCATAAAGGAATGTACAGTAATACGATCGGAGTTCAGGTACAACGAGGCCGTGAACATCCTTCAACGTCGTTTTGGTCAACCACACGTTATTACAGATTTCCACATTAAGGCACTAACGGACGGGTGCATTCCCAACAAGATGGTGCAAAGATTGTAACGGACCTGGTCGATGAAATGAAGATGCGCTCCGCCACTCTGAGATAACTTCACTATGAATCCGACGCTATGGGATATCGTCCGATGACTGGCCACGCCGATGAATACTGAGTGGTTTGGGATAACTAATGCCATTTTGTGCCACAGGCAAAGAACCTCTTTGCTCAATTGATTTGTTTTGTAGATGAGAATGTGGACCCTGCCAACACGAAGTTCTTCTGTATGTTCCATGGTCCCTTGAACAGCTAACCTCAGCCAAACACTCAGTTCGCGATCCAACTTGAATCCGGTAAACACAGGATATACACAGTAAATACCACCATACCGGACAGTATCCCCCCGGAGTCGCAAAATTGTCCACACACCGCAGTGTGCCGAGCTTAAATCGGGACGCTATACTGACGGATGTCCAGAATTCAGCAAGCGACTACTGACGACCAACTTCAAGCTGTCAGAGA
>LOND01000758.1:84054-98162 GCA_014220965.1 Paragonimus kellicotti | reverse complement strand
CGAAGTTGATGTGTTTTTAGCGCCCCGTGATTTTTCGATGATATATGTAAATTGAAGCGGATTGGCTATGATTCCCAAGCAGGGTAAACGAGCATTGCGTGTTCCGAGGAATAATTCTAGCTATTACTGCCAGTGAAAGGTTGTTCAATGACGCAGGATCTTCACTGTGAAATTTTTGTTCTCAAATCCTTCATCTCCTTGCATTTATGGGCCAAGGTTTCAGCTTAGATCGTAGCTGAGTTGCAATTTAAGATCCCATGCAATTCTGCTTGTTTCTGTCGATTGCACTAACGCTGCCAGTGTGGGATTTCCCATGTCGTCCCTAGTCCGTTCGATCGATATCGCCTAGTGCTTAGTAGATCAATCTAACATACAGTCCGTGGCTCCTTGGGCTTTAATCATTTATCACAACCCTGTTCAGATATGTTACTAACTGTCAAAATAACGGCATCTCAGACCCAGTCATTCGACTTTTTTATCACTTAATCGTATCGATTGATTTTTTGAGCTCAGTGTTTGCTATACCCACTTTATCGTCGTTCGCTGGTGTACTAAATTCCCAATATAGGCTGAGCAGAAATGCCAAGGAGATGAGATGCGCGCACCAAAAATTGCACTGTTGATTCAAATCAGTTCAAACAAGTGCTGTTCAATTTACACAGGGGCAACTGGTGTAGGCTGCATACAAAAATGAGAAAAAATGCGGGGATATTTAAGAAACCCTGTACAATTATAGTCGAGTCTTCCGATGCGGCATGGTTTCTGAAACCTTGAGGGATATTCCCGATAACAGTTCAGATTATAAAAAAGTTTTACAGGTTGTCCTAAAGAAAAAATGGTATGGAATATTAAACCGCTTCCAACCGTTTCGAATAATTCACATAGTTCCGGTCACTGTACTATACCACAGCCGCTATGATTCAAGCATTCGCGGGTACATCCTACCCGAAAGTGATTTTAAACTTTTTGATTGTCATTGTAAAGTTAGCTGCTAAGACGTTTGTGTGAAAATTGTTGAGTAAACAAGTATTTTCATCACTTTCAATATTGACCATCTTCAATGCATTTGTTTTAATGTTCCATTCCCTTGATTGTATCTTAGCGAAATCTGCCTCAGCGAAATTTTAAATTCGTTTGCATGAAGCATGACTACATTCACGTGTCGCATTCAGTACTTAGATGACCGGGATCCATTTTCATGCAACACGTTAACGATGATGGAACCTATTAGGCCCCCACTTTATACCTTTCTAATGGAATTACCGCTCAGTATTCAAATGTCTGGTATACATAAATGCCTTCAGGCCCCACAAAGCGTAATTAGAAATGTTTTTAAACCATTTCCACATACAGCTTGAAGAAGCCGCACTTCAGTTATGTCGATTTGGCCAAGCTCAGTCTGAATTTGGATCATACTTGGACCTGGACTCTACGCTTCAGGAACAAGTGGGAAGATCTAGAAATATCTGCTGATCAGTGAGTAACGTTTTCAGTTAAGGGTTATATAATGAATGAACTTATGCCTACGTATTTCTGGTTGCGGTTGCCATCATGACGGCCTCATGTAATCCTATTTTATTCCCCCCTTTTGATGATCTTTGCAATCCAGCATGTTCCACTTAGATTTTCAGAGAAAGGACGGTTCAGATCACACTGCTGTCTTGTTAAACTCATCGCCGTTATAGATGCAATAGAGTAAAAAAGGGTGTTTATCTAGTCACCAGAAAGGGAGATTGAATACTGTCCGTTGTAACGGATATACCCACCGTTCAATCAGTCTTATTAGTACAGCATTGAAAATGCTCGATCGTCTAGATAAAGATCAGATAGTCGCTCACTTGACATGCCATAATTATGGCATGGGTTAGCACAATAATTCCAGCGTAGTTGAGTTATAAAGTTGGCCTCTCTTGCCTCATCAAATTATGAGGTGTCGATTAGGGATATTTTACGTAAATCACTGTCCATGACTCTAACAATAATTCTGATGGGTTTTCACATCAATTCCCTCTTAATGGCTCGATTCTATGAATTGTTGCGAATAATTCCGCTTGAATTTCAAATTTTTTAAACGGCATGGTTTAATGAAATCAAGTCCGCTCCAGCCTTTTCTTTAAGACATCTTTTGAGTGATATTCTATTGAATTCACTGTTGAAACCTTTCTTCTTACCGTTACACGTTGACAGAGGCGTTGAATAGACCCTTATCTATATGTGTCGTTGAATTCTAGCTCACAGGGATGGCGTGCATATCTGAAGTGTCTAAAGGCCTACAGAGTACACTCAGTGAGTTGTTAGCTTGCATAAAAAACGGGACATTGCAAGTATATTCCAGAAATCGTACCCATCTGCGAACTTGATGCATCAAATTCACCTGTATTTATAAGTTTTTCTGGTTAAACTTCCACCACTGTTTCACTGTGTTGACTTAGGATTCACCAAATTCGATGATTCCAAATTAGCAGTCACTGACGCTGGCCATCTCAATAATTTTTAGTATTGTACATGGTTAGGATTACATTTGCTGGGCTTGTATTTTGTCAGGCACTTCACGATATTTTTCAAGCTTAATCCAAAGTATTCTGTACAGATCAGCTCAGCATACCTCAAGTAAGATAAAATAGTAGTGTTCTGCATGTCGGCAGTCATCTTTTGCACCGTCCTATTCGGGAGATCATAAAACTCAGGTATTTTTCCGCCGTACTATGAATGTATGAAGGTGCACCTAATACTTACATGTAAATTCTTGTCAAAACGCATAAATCTTTCTGTACCTGGGCTGATAATCTCTTTAGGGACATGCCAATAAACTTAAAACCACGGTTAGACTGCGTTTATGCCAGTGCACAGTTTCTGAAGTATTTCCCAAATCACGGGAACTAGCTGTTAGGAGAAGTTATGCCTGTGTTAACTGGTGATGAAACGCAGGTCTTGATTAGATATTAAGTCTGTGGTTCTCAATTTTCCCATATTCCTGATACGGTTTTCCTTGCCCCTCATCGCTCGATATTTCAAATTCACATGAATTCTGTGTTCATAATTTTTGTTGAAGGTCCCCACCAATCATGCTTTTTGCCCAGTTGACTTCTCGTGCTTCATTTTTCTCCCAAAATTTTAAACTGGCGTGAAAGGTGCGAAGGACAAGTGGTGGTGGTTGTGAGTATTAACTGGTTGGGACGTGGTTCTATATTGCACGACACTAGTTTATTAAGGTGATAATGAACCGCCAGTGCTTTTTCAATCAACCAGGTACTGCTCTGAAGGTAACAGTGAAAAATGACCTCAACGCCCTGGTTATATGAAGAACTTGGCGTCGGAACCTGTCTGGGCGATCAATAGAAGTCGTGTTTCTTAAGGATTAGAAAACTTGTTCACTGTGCTAGTTTCAGAAACAACAGGTGTTTTTGGTGTCATTTTGTTGTAACAGGTAAACTCGTCTTGTATGTTTGAAGGAATACTCCTCATATTCGGCAGTTCATGGTTAGTTTACTCTGGTACCTAGCTACCGAATAACCGTGGAGAGAAAAACCCCTTATTAAGAGAAATTGTAAATGGGTAGGCCGGGACCCATACCCTAAAATTTAAACACAAACGTTCAACATCAAAGTGGTTTGTAAACAAACTACTAATTTGTAAGGTTGACAAAGTGTTCTAGTCGTGAATAAAATCGGATTTCATTACCACCACATATACACAGTTTTCGAGCTACACACGGATGTCTGTCTGTCGTTACAAATGTCATAGATATGCCAATACCGCTTTAGGTTGAGAAATAGTCCTTTGTTTACGTCCTATACCTCCGCCGCCGATGTAGCATCCTACGTGCATGGAGCCGTCAACATCTCCCGTAACATCACTACCTAATTATGTCTGCTTGATCACAACAGCTTCATAAAAGTGATTCCCACTCAGAAGTTTCAAAATGCCTTCAACAATACTTGTTAGAATGCGTTAGTGTGTGACATTTTTCATGCTGATCAAATGCTGTCAACTTAATTCCGAATACAACATGCATTTGGAGTGCCACAACCTCCACGATGAACGAGATTGTACGTTTCGGAAAGATCGATGGTGTCTGTCAAACCGCATGCTTTCTGTAAAGCTGGAGTCCAGGTAATGAACGTTGTATTTCTTGCGTTCGTCAGTAACGCTTAGTAAGTCGAAAGAGCACATTACTGATTATATTGTCAAAAGACCAGGTAGAAAGCTTCCTCAGTTACAAGTTGTTGAACGTCGGAGTTAACCGATACCTGATGGAACGGTTCCCTGTTTCAAGGGATACCCTACAACGCTATGCATTCAAATGCGTGGTCTTTTCTTCCAATAACTACTTAACATATTCCATGTGTTCAATCAGAGTCGCCTTCCATAGTGAAGTTTGTTCGGGGAGGATCATCATTACGAACCAGGGTAGTGAAATATTGCATAGCAACCTGAACACACTACTAGAGTAAAGTGTTCAATTAAAAAGCTTTCATTACGAAATAAATGTTTCCTTGAACACCTGGAAGTGTTCAGAAGTGTCGAAGCCTACAAGAGTATCGCGCGATACCGTGCAGAAACAAACATCATTTTTACTTCGTACAGCACACGCGCAATGAGTAGACTCGTACAATAGGAAATCCCTGCATTCTATGAAGAGCCAAAGGACAATATGTGCTAAGCATGATCACCACCCACCCGGTAGCAGTTCACTGTGGCATATAAATTAACCTAGATAAAACAGATGAAACAATCAGTGGACAACAGAAATGAACAAGGTTATGGTGCTAGATATTCCATGAAATAAGGTCAGTGGGTACTGCATTCCATACTGCAAGGTAGGTGGACACACACTTTGCCAATTATACAGACTATCCGGAATAGCAGCACTCAGTATACGTCTGCCAGTGATTCGTGTGTTGCTAACCTTTGTATCTATTCACCTTTTTCAAAACTGTTAAATTTTTTACCTTGACTCACAGATTTTACCTCATGCCATAAAATCATCACATTCAGGGACACAGTGGAATCGCACAGATGATATAGCAGTAACTACTACGAAGATCGGTCTAATGAGGACACCTAGAGACTGAATAACCGCATTATAGTGGGACTGCTTTTAGAATGTAAGCTCGAGAAGTCCTGAAGGTACATAGGTAGTATCGAAAACTTAGTCACATTACGAAGACTGGTGACGGGTTGTACCAACTAAGGAAGAACCTTAAAAAAGCAAGCACTACTTTGCATCTCAGTTAGCCTCACATTCTTAGGACTTCTAGAGACGTTTTGTTTTAGAGGAAGCTTAACTGGTTCATTCACATGTGAACTTGTGCTGGAGGGTCTAGAAAAACAGTTCCGGAAAATGAATTATTGAAGTCGATATGTGCAAGATCTTAAATAAGGTAAATGCCATCGCATAGTAATTTAACAACTGGTTACAAGGTTTAAATTCCAGCACAACCTAGAAAAAAGGACAATTTCACTCTACATATTAAGTGACAGGTGACTGACAACAGTATTTAAAGCTATATGAACATAGACACTTCTTCACGAATGCATGTCTCGAGTTTACGCACGTGGTGACTAAACGATGCTGATTTCAATAAGCTAGTCCGTATTACCTGCTCTCGGGTGTCGAATGGGTGCTGCCTACTGATCAAGTAGCTTGTTGGATGCTGTCGCTCCAGGGATTTGACTTCGAGGTGTTCAGCCAAACTTCAGAAACTACCGTCACAAAAAGTGGTGTCGTTTGTGATCAATCTTACAAGCATAGGTAATCCTGCTTCTGAAGCGTAAGTAAGACGTAGGGAGTCATTTTGAAATCAGACGCTCAATCAGGATAAAACAAACAATGCTGCGATGCTCTTCGCATTGTCGCTTTCTCTTAAAATTTCTCAAAGTGCCAAATAGGTGTGACAATATGGAAGCAAGAAGCTTGGATAACTAGTACATAGTGTGGAAGCGTCAACGCGACAATCAATACAGAAATGCTTTAATTGTGAGCCATTTTAAGGAGCCTCGTGAGCTACTCAAATATTGAATTAGCTTCCGGAAGACAGAAATAAATCGCCGGAAGTAGTACTGCTAAAACGGTTGACGATTTCGTTTAGCGCGGTTCTCTTTGTCATGTTTCACATTATAACTTTCAGAAACGTGACTAGTTGTGAGGAAATAATAATTTCGAATCAGAGAAAACTCTTATGAATCTTGCAGCAACCACAACTTTCCGACTGTCTTGCAAATCTATTTTTTCACCCATATTATGGAAAATCAGAAATAAATCAATAGCTTCAGAATTGCAAGCTTGTATAGTTATGATGTACTGGCAATTCATATCAAGATCGTTGTGCATGCACCCTACAAAATGTCATTTAAAATGTATAATACTCCCAAACACTTTGAGTGGCGTCGTTTAAATTGATGTTGAGTGACCAGTTCTCTGCGTAACGTCTCGTTGCTTTTAACTTTCACTCTTTACAACCCATACAACGAAGATAAGTTGAAACAACTCGACCGGAGCGTCTTCTGGTATTGTATGCACTTCATAATCAATGTATATACAGTGATAATAACATACAAAATGACAGCACCGGAAACACTCATTTTATAGTTACGTTCTCAGCAACATTTACAATTGACATACCAGTTCACCCATGATTGACTCTGTCGGTTTAACATATACTGTGCAGTCCACGAAATACTGATGAGTTAGACAACGGGCTGTATACCTTCAAGGAATCTGTCTTTCTAGAATCCAACGGACCTGTATACCACGTTTATACATTAGTGTTTAATGTATTGTCACAAAAAGTATTGGTACACCGATCATTAACACTCATACATAGAGCCACAGAGATATGATGCCTTGTTTTCTTGTTCGCATTTTTCTCTTTTTTGATAAATACAGGGCACACATTGTTGTTATTGCTACTTTTATTATTACTCAAGTACATACGTTTGTTATACAGCGCCATGATAAATAACTATGAGTATAAGTTGCTGATCCGCCGCTTTTAATGCCATTAGACAAAGAAAGTGGATTACCACAGGCAGTATTGTTTGGCCGATTCGACGGTGATTTGAGGCTAAGAATTCTCCCTGTCTTGACTTAACGTTCATTTAGTTGTTGTTATCGGTTGCTTAGGTGAAATACAATGAATACCAATATCCACTCAACAAACTAGTTCGTGCAGAGACTCATATAACTCACTGCTGCATTTGATTATACACTATATACCGAGTCCCTTATTTAGCCCAGCAAAAGTGGGCTATTGCTCTGAGTAAGATACTGTTTTGACATACAAGCCTACTACCCAGCTGCACTACTTCTGTTCGAGATTTTAACATTATTTTTACTTTCATGCTTCGATATTGTTATTCCTACTGCCCATCTTCGTGAGTCGAACCAACCAGGTTGTAACCATTAAAGACCCACTTTATCCCTTTAGCTATATTATCGTCATCATCAACACCATCGTTATCATCATCAAAAATAACAACATACTCATCATCATATACAACAACACATCATGGTTATCGCTGATGCTTAACTATAGTACGACCATTAAGAAAACTGTACGCGCTAGCTAAGAAAACATCAAGAATAAAAGGTGACTTCTGATATGACACTTCCAGCAACTATTTTTATATAGCGTGTTGCATCTGATGTGAGGTTGAAACACCGTTTAAATGTCTAACGGAACACGATTTCACCTTTAGTGTCCTGGTGCTGTCCACTTCATTTTTGCTTACATCTGGTTAGACCACTCAGTAGACGGTGTTGTATGGAATGGATTTAACTTTCCATTACACATTTTTACTTCCAATGAAGTTGGCTTAACGTAGACCCCACCAACACTGTAACACAACCATTGAGTTAAATATAATCGCAACTAATTTGAATAACACAACTCTTTTTAATACCGCGCGTTGAGTAGCAAACCATCTGAAAAAATACCAACAGTGAAACGTAAGCTGTCCCCCGCATGAACAAGCAAACACACAGAACATATTACGTTTTACTGCTAACGTTTTAAAACGCAATCCTGAAAGTCATGACCTCAAATCTCATATCATTATCACCGTTGGGATCAATGCATGTTATTGAGGACTTGTTGCAATACAACCATGTAATAAAATATGTGTACAACAAAAGCAAATTATAGTCATTCCTTGGTTTTGATGGCGGCGGTGGAAATTCAGCTTGTACCTGTTAATCGTTGTTCGGACAACCGCATCTAACTTTCGTATACGACTGGTAACATGCTAACTTATACAAACATTCCATCGGAGAGGCTCCTTAGGGGCAGACACGTTATGTTTTTAAGGCCTCAGTCGAATTATCCTCGCTACTACACAGGTAAATCACCAGTACATTCCATCATATTTCATTCTACAGAGTCTAACAAATTGTAATTTGCCGTAAAGTTTCTATTCAGAGTTTTGAAGAATTGGTAGGACTCTTTTCTGCTTGATCATAGGTAAAAGCAGAATATAAATTTATCTAATTCAATGAATACTGCAGCTATAATGAACTGATACTATCTACTGATATTTTGGCAGATATCTACATACTTCTTCGAATGGCGCTTTGCCAAATACTTCAGAATGCGCCCTGCGGCTTCATAGTGCAAAGTGCTTCTGTGAGAATACCATGATTACGTAAATTTATTGTTGGATAATGAAGATGTGGAGGCCTGTTCACGGGTTTGTGTGCCTAAGAAGTTGCATCAACAGTGGCGGGGGTGTAAAGAATGAGATAAGAAGTTATACCTCCAATGCCGGGGGCGGTACTTACCAACTTATTACATCTTTGGCGACAAAGTGGCACCAATCGAAAGCTCAAAAACCTCGCATACAATACGATTGTGAGATTTGTGCTACCTATTCTACAATAGGCTAATGTCATTTTGCGTTTTGAAGGAAGTGAAAAAAGTTTTAGCCACTGAAACCGTAATCCGACTGCTTTTTGTGCAATCTATGCGAGGAATTATTGTGTAAATCCTGCTGTTCATAGTCGGTGAAGTAGACGGATATCGCGCAACAACGGTACTGCAAAAAAAATTGTGGGAGTACTTTTCTGTAAGTAAACCTCACGTTGCTCTGTTCTCAACCTATGTCAGCTGTTGGTGTTAAAGCGATAGTGAGCGTTCATACGAGGTTATCGCTCTAGTCACATGAGTTCTTGACACAAAAGCGCAAGCTGCAAGGGTTTTAGCCCGCTGACTTTGACACACTGTTCGCAATGGTTTTATGCCCTAATTCAGTTAGGGATAGTTTGTTTTGTTTCAAACGTGTATGGTTAGTCAACACCCCGTATTTGTTATACTTTCCGAAGCAACTGCGCAGCGAGATGTCCTATCGTCGTTTGCTTGTGCACAACTAACTGCTGCAAGTTGGCGAGCGCAACACTGGATAGGAAATGTGTCGGGCTAAGTTTATATACAGAGTAATATTTCAGTGCCTTCAAGACAAGGAAAACCATCTCTCTGAAGCTTAGGGGTTGTTCACATAAGGCGACTGTGAAAGTTCGGTTACTTTACGGATATGAAACTTGTACGCTCGGAATAGAAGACGTGAAATGTCTGTGAATGTGACCATTCACTTTCCGCGTTCCATCGCTCTCGTCTGATGGCACCAACAAATAAGTAACGATGAGGTTAAGAAGCGAATATCCGGTAGTGAATGTCAGGCGAGTTTCTTTGTTCATTATTTAACTATGTATAAGTCTGGATGGTTGACCTATGCACAAATAATACCAATCAACCGTCTGTGGGTACCTTTTGTCCATGCCGCAGCGGGCTGTCGTAACAAGTGGACTTGGTGGCTGGAGGCCTCAGGTGGGTTGGTGACTAATCAGGCTTATTGGCGTGAATGTTGCCGTAGTTTGACCTACTTGTTTGTGAAGTAAGCGTTCTTAAAGGGTTGCGGCAGTGATGACGCCTTACCTTCACGCATAACTTGTTTGTTCGTACACAGTCTGTTGACACCGAATGTTCTGAAATTAGGCGGTTATTTTCAGTAATCAAATCCTCCTGTTTTCCATTATCTTTCGATAGCTAAGTATTACTCTTCTCTTTAAGATTGTGTAGTAGTTATGCATCACTCCAAACCGCCAATGTACTTCTGTCTTTCAGGATGATGGAGATGAATTTTGTAACGTGCTCAGCCTAGTGTGGAAAATCTGTTGTAACTAACTGCTGTGAGTGTGAATCGCTTCATCCAACATTGATTTTTTGACATTCACTTCATCCTTAAAGTTTTATTTTCCCGATACCAACACATCTTGGATCGTGAACACGCTGTCACCCGTCCGATCTAGTGTCTCGACCTATCTGCGGGAAGCACAAAGGTGAAGGGCCATTTCACTTCGCATTGAGTGGGCTGTTAGCTTATAACTGAATTTATTTATCAGCCTGTGCCCAATGACCTCTGGACGGCTGATTTATCTCATGTGACGATTTCTATCAAACCCACAATAAACTTACGCTTTCAGGTATATTGATGTTGGGACGACATCGTATGAGGCAGGTCAAAAAAATATATCTTTACGGTCAAGACACTGTGACCGAAATAGTTACCTGCCATTTTCCAATGAAGTAAAGTTATTTTAGTGGGCGGTGCATGGTGCAAGGGTTTTCTTGCTCCACCAGGATCGCACCATTGGTTTGAAGTGTATTATATTTTACGCTTAAATTCTGACTAGCTGATGATAATGTCTGGTGTCTTATGCATGTGCCTTTCATACCACAAATATGAAATCCATTTATGAGTAGAGTAGTCATGTTGACCAGGTTAAGAAACAAAAGTCTGTACCGACATTTGTCAGACGATTTTGTCTTGCATAATTTAATGAGTTTGTAAGTGTTTTGAATGGATTCGTTGGCATACACTTTTTCCAAGCTTTTATTTACAAACCTGGAGGTTGTTTGTTTGTGACAGAAAAACGCAGTACATACGCACACACGCAAACTTTCACGAACCAGCAAAGGCTTGTTGTCAATAAAAAACAATCTGAGTAAAAGTTGTACTCAGAAGAAAGTCAGAACACAAACGGGATTGAATGGCATTCAGTAAATAAGTAATCCAGCTGTAGTATGTAGATGTTGATCACAATTCTGAGTCATGTGAGTCGATGTAGGTTTCAAGAATTAGACACGTGACAGTCAGTCATGTCGACTACAGACTGCAGATAATGTGTACACTGATCGCAATAACCGACAGTCTTACGTGGAAAAGTTTTCTTGGTCTTTCTAACCAGCAACTTTCAAAATTTAAGATTATCAGTTAACAACCAGTCTAATTCTGTTTGCCACTGTACACGACAGTGACTGTTTATGCATCTGTTACCCAGTGTGCTGCCGGATTTGCGCTTGATCAGATGAAACCAAACTGACTAGCGCCATCTGGATCTACCGTGCAACAATACCAACAACAAAAGACCACTTCATCAACCTACCAATTCATGCGTTCGTCTAGTCTTTTAACCTGAAAACAGTATCTTGACAACTCATTCTGAGTTAGCATATGATTTCATATAAGGTAATTAAGGCCTCAACAGTCATCTTTGTACGGTCCGAAACTGTTGTTACTAACCTTGTATGTGTTGCGATGTTGAATTCGTTTCAGGAGTTTTGCCCTGAAAGTTATATTGTTGAATGTTCACTAGTGTAGATTTGTGTTTTAGAATGAGGGCATATGCTAAATTTTACGAAGAATTGTCGTTTCCTTATCTATGACTTTCTCTCTCAGTTTCTAACGTTTCTCCTATCTCAATTTCCTTGTATGTACTGATGAGGTACCAATTGCAAGGAAACAACAATATCGATGGTTCGATGTTGAAGAAATCATTTGAACCAACCTTGTTTTATGACGCCATGACTGTTTCTGAATATAAGACTTCTGAATCTGAGTAGTTTATTCAATAAAATGTTTGCTGTCACAGAATCACACATTTGTTTGCATGCGTTCCTGAGGTGACTTGATGATGCTAATGTGCCCTGTTATCAGTAAGCATACATAGTTATTCAGCCAATACACAACTCCGGTACAAACCAGTGTTGTTCAGCATCCACTTTTAGGCAACCACCTTTCATGAAACCTCGTTCTTGTTTTTAGACTCATTAAATGGAGGACATCTAGCCTGGTGCATTTTTCTTCAGCGTCACTAATAGCTGCTAAATACGTGAATTTTGTGCTGCTCGATAAATTTTTTGACTCAAATAGTGATGTACTGTCACGTGAATCAATCTCAAACCAATATTCCATGACCAGCTCTGTCTGCCTTCAGGATCGTTCAATAAAGGTAGTCGAAGACTTATATTAGTAATCGAAGTAATCCATCGATCCTATCTGCATGATTTTAGACAGTGTTTCGGTTGATTAACACCAATTGTAAACACCTCACGAAGTATTTCTTGCATATTTCATGGAAGGGTAAAATGGTGGAAAATATTCTCGGGTCATCTGACCTGAAAGTCTGCAGTAGTATAGTGGTAGAGACAATGACTTCCAAGTATATGACTACTGGTTCGTTTACCGTATCTATACCTGTGTCGAGCGGTATTGTTAACACGGTTTTCGTGAGTGTCGGGCGAATATACTATTCGCTCCCCCAACATGCCCCACAAAAGACACAAGTGAAGTATTGTATACGTTAGTTTACCTATGATACAACCCGAACAGCGCTCAGATTGTCCGACCACTTCGATAGACGAACCATGCGGTTACTGTTTGTTGTTTCACAGATACATTGTCTTATAGTTGATTTCTGGGTTCATGGCATGTGTTGCGAGCGACGACCCTGTAACTGCTGCATATTAACGCATCTCTTGCCATCTTTCTAGTTTCTATGCGAAAAGCGCTTTTTAGTTCCCTCATTAAGTTATGACAACCCCGGGTGGTTAGAAGGCGCTGTTTAATTGCGTGCTACCGAAAGTGTTTCTTGACATTGGTAACTCGATTAAATTCAGGATTTTAGAGGGCACAAATTTTGATAGAAGTTCATTTCGCACACTTTCGTCTGTTATAAAAACGTGACTGGTCTGAATCACAACAGCAGCCATTAAACTAAAAAGGTGCAAATCGATTTGGCCTACGAGTGACACTCACAGGAAATCGATGAACGAAGGTCGATTGATTTTCAGCACATATCTCTGGTTGGCGCCGGTTGATCAATAATGTCTGCAATACTTTGAAGTCGACCATCTGTGAATGTTTATCCAGACAGTAAAGAATGCTTTTTTAAAGGCTTTGTGGCTTAAATTCGGTGAATATCCAGCTGTGGATGACCAGGCAGTTAACCTACTGTACTTCTCAGGCATCGTGGCACGTATGTCTTCATCGTGGTATTTAACACCTCTCATGCTCTACCGGCTTAACCAATTTCCCAACGGAGTGTACACAGGTAAATGCGACAAATAGATTAGACCACCGGAATTTGCTTTTTTGACCGAGATGGATGAGGTCTACGGGTTCTTGAAAGCATAAATGGTTTTGCTGCATTGAAGGTAGGTTTGAATTCATTCAATCGTTCCACCAAGTTTGTTAATCTGAACGACGTTTTGAAAAAATTGGTTTAATAGGTAGCCCCATAGATGCTATTTTTGAAGAGTCCGTTTTCGTTATTCTCCTGTGAACGTTTGATTAACTTGTCACTGCCTGTCACCTCGATCAACATTGTATAGCGTTAATGTATATAATTGGCAATGGAACCGACAATGGTTAGGTTCAAATTCATGTACACAATCATTCATTAACGACTATGGGTCCGGCCAGAAGGCACCGTGACTGGAACCTCCGCTTGTCATTACAGTGACACGGAATGGTCAAGAAAAAGAAGGTTACCGGACAGGACAAAAATGGGAAAACGGGTCAAGCAGGTCAAGTAATGGTGCTAATGCGTGCATAGCATTAACTGCGACATATTGCCTGTTAGATCTGTTGAAGTTCGCCTGGTACGTTTGTCGTCTTTTGTCTGGTATGATGCGGAACGATGAATCCGTTGAGGTATGTTTGGTTTGTTTGTAAAGGGCCGATCCTTAATTTGCCTTTAGTTGTCTTTATTGTGTGCAGTAAACAATCATGACATATTTTGTACCATAACTGCACACAAATGTCTCTCTTTT
>LOND01000758.1:20188-51244 GCA_014220965.1 Paragonimus kellicotti | reverse complement strand
TTTAACCGACCATCGATGAAATGATTCAGTTTACACATCACAACTATCACAGCAAATCTTGTAAGATTCCTATCCGGTAAAATATGGCGAACTGTTGCTTTAAGGCTTAAAAGAAGCCGACCCAACATTGAAGGCCAAAAGTTTAAATTTGCTAATCCAACTTTGTAAGCGAAGTGACTGACTAGAAAAGAAATGACAAACCCTAATACTGACCGTTAGTGACGTGTCAACAAGGAAAACGGTGTATAGTTAGAGAAATACTAATGTCCAGAAAGAGGTGGACAACTATGTTTATTTAAACGTTCCCCTGACTGATTGTGCTACCGGAACTTGTGTAGCACACAACATCTATTTAGCAGCCCCGTAGGGACTGTCAACATTGGGTATAGTAACCTGTGATTCCGTTCGTCTTTTCGACTGGAACGAATCGTCAGAAATGTTATGTGACGTAGTACCTTGACCCTTTCAACTCCTGGGAAGTTCTTTTTGGCAAGCTAGTTGAATATTAGTGAGGCGCAATCGTGGATGTGACTGACTTGACACTGAACATCACGCACATTCGATTGCGGCTTTCTCATGGACAACATTACTTACTGTGCCCGATGTGAGGCTTCATGGTAACGTGGCAGGCGTTCTCATCCTGATCATGACAAGAGTATGAACTACTGACGAGCCCCCACATAAGCGAAACCCAAGCTTTTTTTCGGAATAACCTGACTGCAATTTCTGTTCGGTCAAATATGGGTGATTTTCAACTTCTGATTTGTTCCACTTTACAACGTTTTATCCCTCCGTAAATGTCGTGTGCTATTTTAATGTTGGTGATGGATTGTTACATGGTCGCTAAATTGCGCTAGGGTTCCGCAATACGATCTTGGGTGATAAACCAAGCAGACCATCATGACGGAACGGAAAACGGTTTGTGATGTTCAATTGCCTTCGGAGAACAAGCAAGCATGTGCCAAATGGGTTGTATGCGTCGCTCTCTCATCCCTAGATTCTACCATGCCTGTCGATATTGAAGATAGTCACATTCTACTTTCCAGTTTCGTAATTCATTCTTGTGATCGGGTAGCGCTACAGAATGAGCGGCCAATAAGGAACAGTCAGTTGAAGTTTCCTACCATCAAGTTAAGTATACTGTACAAAGTATGTTTCGGAATACGTACTTTGGCCTTCAGTCAGTTCAAGGCAGCATGCTGGCAACAACACTGGCTATCCAGTACGCTGCTGGAAATTTTGTTACGGACTGTCTAGATTGGCAGTGCATCCAGTTCACAGACGACCCGGTAGGCTGTAAAACGGTACCTATTTGAAGGTGTACTGTCGGATTGAAACAAGACGCTCTGGAACCGTTGGAACAGTTTACATCCCGTCTTAAGCAAACAGTCCGACGTTGTGAATATTCGAGTCTCTCCAAGAATAGGCTCGAAGGGGTTATGGCGACCGAGCAACTCATCACCGTAGTAAAAGAAATCGCGTCCGTGAGACACCACTTACTGAGGATACGACGAATTTGTCCATGGATCAGGCTGTTAGTCTTGCCAAGATTAAGTCGTCAGCAGTTGAACGCTCTAAAGTGTTCACTGGAAAAACCGACAGACTTGACAACAGCAAGATACAGCGCTCCTTTCCCAAACCGTTGACAATTTCCCCAGTGTTGCCGTTGCGGCAGTAACTGGCATAAGGAAGACTGTCAGACATGTCCGGCTCGTAAACCTGACTGCAGGAGCTGCGGTAAGCGAGGAGATTTTGTTCGATGCTGCAGATCCCGTCAAGTAGCGCAAGTGAGTCAGGATGCCCCTGTTGATAACTCGCATAAATAATTATAGAACACATTTACTCAGTAAATAATTCTACTTACACTGTGAAACAAAAGCAGGGGTTTCCGGAGCCCAAGCTCCCTTCACCGGACATTCGAACGGTGGCTATTTGTGCACACCGCCGTAGAACAACTATTGATATGGAACTGGATTCTGCTTCTCCGATAACAATAATTCCTTCAAGTTTCTATGATAGAAATTAAGTGATTTGCCTTTGTATCCCTCAGCCTACAAGTTTAACAGTTACTCAAATGCATGTGTTCATATTCGAGGCTCCTATACCTCGAATCGACATCGGTAGATTTGGTATTTCCTGAAAATTCGATTTCAGGAGCATCAAATTTGCACTTTGCAAGGTTTAATCGAAGATCAGTTTATCCAGCCGTCGTAACACCGCATGTAAACGAGAGTCGTGCTCTTCATTAGTGGAGCCAAATACACAAATGTCGTCCATATAAGTCACTTGTCCGGGAAGATCAGCTAGCGAGTGGTTCATGAACTTTTGCCAGGCAGCTGGTGCCGAACTAAGGCTCAATCGGCAAATGAGGATGACGGGAACCTGAGAGAAATCTGTCAATATGTCATACAAGGCTGGCCTTCTAATAACAAACTCACCAGTGAGGTACGGGCATTTTACGTTTTACGGCATGAACTATCGGTTGTAGATGGGTGCCTTATGCGAGGGCCTATGTTTGTAGCGTCACACGAACTCATTCCTCGGATCATGGCATGTGCACACGAGGGTCACCCAGGAATAGTTCGAACGAAACGCAGGATAAAGGAACTGTTTTGGTGGCCAAGAATATCAACAAGTGATAGAATTCGTTCGTAATTGTGCCACTTGCCAAAAAGCCGATAAGAGTTCCAAGCCAGTTGACGCACCAGTACAACCTATCGTCTATCCAATGAAACCTTGGTCCAAGATTGCCATTGACATCATGGGCCCATTCAGTTCCGCTCCTCAACATCAGAAAAACTGCTTGGTCGCCACATGTTTTTACAGCAAATGGCCTGAAGTCCAGTTTTCGTGGTGAAGTGTCTACTGCCGGTATCATACGATGGTTGAGATAAACAAACAGCGCGGTTTTCCTGGTATACCTTGAGAAGATGCAGTGATCGAAGCCCCATTGACCTACAGAATGTCCATTCATAGGGCAACTGACGAGACACCGGGAGAACTCATGTTTGGCCGGCTACTACGAACGAAGTTGAGTGCTGCGCACACGATCCCAGAAACTAAGGTTCCTAGTCAGTTGGAACGTCGTCATGCCTACCAGTCAACTTACAGAAAACTAGCGTCAGCAGCACAGCCTGGGACATTCGTCCGCTTGAAAGAGCGGCAAGCGAGTAAAGGTCAACCGGCACTGTCGAGACCGATTGGAGTGGCTCGGGCCTGTGGGCCTGGAACGTACGAGCTTACAACCGACCGCAAGTTCAACGCGTGGAGGGCTTACACAACGCTGATGCAAATAGACGCACACAAACGACCATGTCCATGCTTTATGATCCCCGACACACCATCACAACGTCGATCAGTCCATCACCTGGCCCAGATCACTCGCCACGGTTTGGACCAGCCTTCGAGTTAGGACGGAGGTAGTGTTGTGTACGCGTCAAGGCTGCCTGTGTGACCCACACTCGTGCTGAGACTCAAGCTGCGTTCTGATTGGTCGTGCCTTCAACGGCCAATCGGCCCATTCGTCGCTGAAGCTCGTAAACGTGACAGCACAGCATGTACTTTTACTGCGTCACTTGTTCTCTCTGCCGTTGTTATGGTCTGTACGGCTTAATGTTGATTGGACCCGAGTTGGGATACAACATAACCTTTCATCATTCGTGCCGGATACTTAAATGTCATAATTGATTATGACAAACTTTCGTATCGGAGCTGTTTCTTAGTCACTCGCCTTAGTAGTTTTAAGCCCAATATGGATCAGCAAGATTGACCGCATTAGTCTTCGGAACAATGACGTTTGCCATATGAAAGACCACCAGCAGCTCCATTTTATCTGTACATAAGATTGCATGCCACATTAAATAAGCCTAACGTAAGCTATGTAAGAATTTTCAGCTATGCAGTTTATCTTCGTACTGTTCATCTGAAGAGAGAATGAAAATGTATTGAAGAAGGCCAAACATGGTTTCGTACTTAATTAACTTGTACAGAGTTCGGAGCCCATTCTTCACAGCTTAACGAATCTTGCAGTCTGGACGGCGATTGACCGAAAGTTAAGTTCACTCTGTTACAAGCCTCAGGTGTAATGTGACTTATTGAACAGCTGGTTGGCCAACAGTAATTCAAGTGTAACCACACGAAAACAGTGTTACCAGAAATTATTGAAATAATGCATCAGGTTGTTGGGTTGAAAAACAATCAACAATACTTTATTACTGAATAACTAAACAACTCATCAGGGTCTTGAGAAAATGAATGTCCTGACGGAACTGCTCCACGAACAGCAATGCTGTTGTAGTCATAGAGTTCCACCACACTTATTTCACACAGTTACTGAGAACAACAAAGGTATAAAAGTGGGCTAGTGGCTAATCGTTTTTGTTATATCTACGGAAACACCGTCGTGCTTGATAATACAGTGATGGCGCGTGCAATTTATTAGATATTGATTTTTATTAGACAGACAGAATGTCTCGCAGTAATGTTTTGCTTGGTGTTTGTTTGAGAATTATCAATATCACTTTCCCATTGCTTTCCGCTGGGTTACAAGTGAAACGTTTGTCGGTCGACTGTGCACATTCTCATATTTATCACGAGAAAAATTATACAACTTTCTGGTGATTTTTAATGTAACTGAATAACTTAGATAGTGGTCTCATCGCAATGCCATTACATCTGTTTGTGTAGTACCAGAACAGCACACGTTTTGTATTTCTAACCGGTCTAGAGTTAGATAGATTTGCACCACTGTGAAGCATGTAGGTGCTTGCTCAGCCACTGTTCTGTTACAACCTGTCGGACGTGCTCGCGCACTTCCTGTAAGTACACCAGCTGGAGCGAATTTTTATCCGCTGACAAGTTTCAGTTTGTCTGCTCTAACTACCCACGTCTAATGTTACAGTCACTAGCCGTATTGCACGTGCTAGTCGGAGTTTTGATAAACCACAACTTACTTTCCATCGGTACATCAACTTAGTCCGTGTATTGTGTACCGCATTCGCCTCCACTCGTTTGTGTGTGTCATACTCACAAATGACTTGTTTTTTCACACGTGCGCAATACGTCGGGCCAATAGTTGGGCGTTGCTAATACTACCAGATTGGGTTTGTAACATGTAGGGAGTTATCATCTTACTTGTGATAGCCTTGAAGTTTCAATGCCAATTCAGCGTTAGTGAAGATTGATATTTTGGGATTAAAAACGCCACTCATAGCATATCACATTTGCTTCAAGCGCTCCGTAGCATAAATTGCTAAGTTTTTGAGTGACATATATGGGTTTTTACGTTGGGCTGACGTAATCTCAGAACTACCGATTGACGTAGGTACTAACATGAGCATCACCATTCAGTGAATAGAGATCAACGCTTACATGTATAACACTCGTTGTGGCCAGGACGTCTCTTGCTCTTCTGGCGTGAGATAAGGTGTTCAGATAGCAGTGTCCACCAGATAGGCACTATTACTGACCTTCAGTGATGATAAATCCAGAGAAATTATATATTGTGTAAAGTTGCGATAATTTCTAAATAATGTCCGGACTATGTGGGTAACCACTTGACTCATTTACTTTTGAAGATTAGAAGTTAGTCGTATAGACGTTTTTACTCTCTGGTTTATAGAACATCAATTTACTGCATTTTGTGTAGTCTACTTATATTCGCACATAAAATGTTTCTTAAAATCAGCCGCCTTCCCGCTCGATCAGTTTATTTATAACCAGAACTACTCAAAACCACGGTTTTGTACGAAACCTCCGAAAAGATTATTTTCATATCGGCCCAGTCAACCTTACTGTGCCTGTAATAGGTAAAAGTGTTGGCTTCTTGCTGGAATGCTAGTGGTTGGAGTCTCATTCCGGGCTATCCCAGCGTGGTGAGTTCAGCTGATACTAAAACCGTTGTGCGATGCGTGGGTGAAGAAAATGAACGTTTAAATAAAAGAAACGTTATCGTTCGTTAAGATGGGACATAAACAGTCAGTTAGAGCGTAGTCAGGTAGGTGTGAACGCTCCGTTTAAACTAACCGAACACGAACGCACTCCCATTCCTTGTCGGACACCAACCCAGGATGGAATAACAACATTTGAAGTTTGGATATAAATATTCCAGAGTTAGTTCGCTTATGCCTGGCGCATGACATTCATTGCATTCTGCGCCACGTTTAACGTTAGCCTAGTTTAGAGTATCATGAGCCGCGATCTGTTCGAACAACTGGCGGGACACGTTCGGCCCTGAACCGTTGCAAGTAAGTGTTAGGAATTGAATATAATTGAACGGACCTTGTATAGAAGCTTATCAAAAGATCGCGCGGGAATCTCCGCAACTTAATTGACAATCCTAACCGTTTTAGCAGGCCAGAGAAACGCGTATGAAATCATAAACTATTGCAATGTATTTACATAAGTTTTTGCTGCAAAGAGTTTATTTTTTGTAGAGTTACTTATTCCAAGTAGCAAATAAAGCCTTGCGTTCTGCCAAGGGTATTACGGTATTCAACATAAAGTGCAAGAGTTGCTTTTGTTCCTACTTGAAAGTATTCGTCCGCTACGACTGCATTGAATATAATGAAAATTCTCGAAGCTAGTAGTAACTACGTTCAGCTAACTAGTTTGCTGGCATTACCAGAATGTGGAAAGAAATTGGTGTATATCACTTTTTGACGCATTTATTGTTTCTCGTGTGTCGTCATCATAAGCGATAATATGTATCTTACTATCATGTTGTACGATTTTTACAAGGATTGAACTTTTATCACCTGTCAGTTATTCTTACTGAAAAACTTGGACAAACTGTATGTTTTTTATTGGCATTACAGTAGTTGGAGTCACTTTTAAGAAAATATCATCCTTTGGAATGCACTATGTGGGCACATCTATTGACAGTGATGCCAGTTACTTAGAATTATTATTTTTGACCAAAATATGGATGAAAATAAGGCAACTACTGCCATCTGTATGAAGGTGTCACCATTGTTTATTTCGCTCGCATGTATTTTATCCAGCCTCATCTGGACGACCCTGGTCCTACGTAATGGCTATTTTGAATAACGATACCAGCGGAACAGAGTTACCAATCTATGCAATGACTCTGATGAACAAGACTCTAAATGCCGTGCCAGATCAAGACACATTTTACGATGTCACTGACAGTCTAGAGGAGATGGGAATGCAGCAACTTGTACAAGCACATATGGGCCGAAAAAATTGCGACCCGGATTTGTTGGAGCAGTTTCAACTGTACGAAGTACGTATGTGTTTCCACGATATGCTATACCGGTATTCATCTGAAAGTTAACGTTTTTCTCATTTGAAATCCTTAAGACTAATTCGATCGTCATAAGCATATGTTAAACCACTGAATAGGTGAGATGTAGTGTAGTACCTAGATGACTATCTATGATTATCCATTAGCCAATGCAATGCAAGGCACACGGTGGTTTTCATTGTCACTAAAACTGGTCCCTTATAATCAGGTTAGACGAGTGAGCAATACAAACCCGTATTAGCCATTGCCTTATATACTACTGAATTGTTTAGTTTGATCTGATACAAAGTGTATTCTATCCGTGTTAGTTCGTGACCATGACATTCAATCAGACGCTTCCGCAAACACAACCCGGAAAATTAACACCAGGTTGACGATTCACTTTGTATGGTTCTTGTCCAAGCGGGGCAACCGGAACGTCTAACACAGGGCACCACAATACATGGCTAGTACTCGATACACATCGATTGTCTGTTTTTTGACCTTATTGTTTTAGTGGTCGAAACTTAAAATGGTGTCCTTGGTCTCTTCATAATCTTTTTGCGTGATGTCTTCACTAAAATGTTGCAGCCATTTTGATGTGTACAGTAGACTGTCGAATCTAGAACTCAGCTCACCACAAACAGGTATCAGGTAATGAGTTTTGTTTGAATTTATCAGTCATTGGAATGCGAGCCATATGATGTCGTGTAGATGAGGCTGAGTGAACCACAAAGCTACAAACCCTACAATGATTGACAGTAACTGCGCCTGGATTGCTTTCCCGCAATGACTAGGTGGCACTGCGGTTCGATTTACCGCCGATCGCTCAAGTGACAAGATTAGCTGCATAGGGGTCAAACTTAGTAGAAGGCTGGAGTAAGAACTAGAAAAAGTGGTTGCTTCGAAGATGTTGGCGTACCACAACCACTAACATAGTACGACATCGGATGACATTTTCAACAACCGAACCGAGTAAGTATTAATTTAGATCGGAATGTTTCGCATTGTATGATAAACGTTTGAACTAGAAAGCCTCAACCTCGTTTTACGCGCACAGACCTTAACGACTATGGTACTTTAATCCATTACTAAGAACCAACTGTGCCTATCTCATCCTGTATTATTTAGCTGTGTTATGAGTCATGTAAATTATCTCTTGCGTGGTTTTATAATCGATGGATCGTTGATTTCACATGTGTTGACCTAGAGATGAACAGCTTAATGAATAATTTATTATGTTGTTGCATGAAGATTTGTCGTGATCCAAGTGCTTCGTGCTCTGGATTCACCAAACATTTTGAATCTAAGTTTTTGCATAAATATTTGGTGTGGCTCACGATCGAGCACTTGTGGCCAATTGGATTACTTCTAAGATGGCTACCTGTGCATGTATCGGCAACACAGTTTATCTCAGATTAAAGTGAAACAAGATGATATCTGATGGAGTGCTTTCATTAAATTGTGTTCGGTAACGAAACGCGTACTTCAGCTATACACAAAACCATTTCGGTTTTATATCACTATTATAGTACTGCTGTTTGAATTGATTTTGTTCGTTTGTCATGAAGTAAATTGTTTGTTGAGCCCTGGGGTTATGTTATGAAACGATACTTCAGGCTATTGCGCAATTTCCTTAATTGCCCAACAATGTTTGTTTGTTTACTGTATTAAATTGAAGGTTGCCTGTATTACTCTCGGTAATATATGTCCCTTTGTGTACCGGCTGCTGATTGTCAACCTAATGTTTATGACAAAAGTAAGTTTGCGCATTTCCACACTGACATTCTACCGAACTTCGCCTGACTAACCAAATATCTTGACGTTATGGTTGTTATTTTCATTAACAGGCAGGTCTGAGGTATGAAGACGGAGAGGATTATGATGTGGGGGACTTGCCAGCCGGCAGTAGAGAGTGTTTACGTCAAACAAAACGTATGTCTCGCAATACATTCCTGGGAACTCCTGAAGGTCAGGCGCTACTTTCGTCTATGCACGTGCTTCCGACCAGTTTAGCAATGGCTCAGGAAATGGATGGTTCGCTGTCGCGTCGGTCGAAGCGATATCAGTCAGTGGAAAACTTGAATTTGGCCAAATCGAAGGCTAGCTCAGAAGTCAGCAGGACCCCGAGCAGTCAGTGAGTGACGGTTGGTCATATTCAATACACGTACATTACTGATGTAAATTCTATTAGATATCTGATGTTATCTACTTACCTTTTCTGTATACGCTTCATTTTCTCGTATTTGTTGTCTGCGTACGTAAGAATAGACTTAGTAAAAAACCACCCGCGTTTAAATTCGCTAGTGAGCACCCAGTGTAAATTGAAACAATTGTTTCAGTGGGTTGCCCTTACATAGACTACACTTACATGAGCTGGTCCGAAAAGACTTCAGTTCTGCCATTTCAAATACACCTGGCTTTATTTAATTGTCATTGGAGTACTTGTTACATCTTTTGTTGATCTTCCCATTGTGCGCACAACCAGAATTGATATGGTTGTATGTACGTTTGGTCTTCTTTTATTATTCCTATTATTTTTTAAATCTTTTCAATAACGTTCTCTTCTTCTAGAATATTTTACGTCACTGTTGATTTAAGAGACGGTCTGATTCACAGTAACTTCTGATCAGGCCGAAGGTTGTTATTGCTGTTGATAATGTGTGAATAAGGAACAGAATTACTTGACCAAATAATGCATGGAGAACAAGGCGACAGATTTTTTCTTCAAAATCAGTTGGTTGGATTTTTCTTAAACAATAACATATTTTTTCACGGCCGCCTTCGAAGTAAAGCGAGCATCTTTTGCAATTCCGATTTTTAAATAGCCCTCACACAACCACTGCAATTTTGGTTATGTACGCAGTCGCTTTTCATAAACACGTCTTACTGTTTTGACTGTTCACTCACTCAGGAATCGATTGAGTGCGGCGGAGGACGGCAAACTCAGTGACAATTCCAAATCGAAAACCCATCGAGCTTGTAAGTTACTATCTACGTAAATTCAGACCAGAGGTAAACAATCTCAGTATTTCCTATAATAGGAACTTCAAGGCCCCAAAACCACCGTGCCTCTCTTCGCATAATTACTTTATTAAAAGCGTTTTGAGATGTAGCTTCTATAAACAGAGTGACGTGTGTCTTAGCCCATTTAATTCAGAAACAAGAGTGGTCTGCGCCTGCCGTCAGATTACAGACTGAAGGGTAGAGTTCTTGTGTCAGGCCAAAATCCTTGTAAGACAAGAATGATTGGAACGGTTATATTTTAACCGAAGAAATGTATCGTATTTACGAAATCACTAAGGTTACTAGCACGAGCAGTACACTGTTTTCCTTTTGACGTTATCATATTTAATTTACAATAATTGCCAGTTTCACAGAAAACAATACTTTGCTATTTGTTTATAAAAAGCCGGTTAATGAGTAAGGTTACTGTACAGAAGTACAGCAAGCAAGCGTTTGAAAGTTTCATGGTAACTTCTCTCGAAGTATACGAACGATTTTGCAGTTGTTACCACTATTACGCGTGTCTGGTAGACTTCAACCGCACATCCTGCTGCTTGAACAGCAAATACTAGTTGCATTTACAGTAACAGGTTGGGTCTACTAAATCTAAAATACACTACCGAAATAATTCACCAGTGGGCCAGTCTTCTAAGCCAGCTTCCCTCAAACTGTGTCATGTGCAGTCGTAGGGTAGAAGTGTTAAGAAATTGAGCAGGAGAAAACTATTCAAGTTTTCTTATCCCGGGTTCGATCATTATTTCAGGGTAATCTATTGAAGGATACTCTTCAAGTTAAAATCGTCGTAGCGAACTTGTTCATCTCACTGACCTCTGGACCTAAATTTGTCATTATACTTGATTCTGTTACAAAATGTGTTGCCAGTGATTCAATTTCTGCGTTTGCGTATTGTATGTCAAGCAGGAGGATGACGAGTCTGTATTTAGGAAGCCAAGAGAACGAACATGCTGAGTATTAAGCGCTAAGAGAGGGAAAATTTAAATTGGTGAAAAAAACACCGCTATAAACGCTTCACCACTTGATTATGTCAATAATGGGAAACACTCGACGGTTGAAAATCTTTTCAAAATCCACACGAAAATGTGACAGAAATTCAAAAGTTTTCTATTTCAATGCACTGAAGTTTTCACATAATTTCTATGCCTTATCTTATCAGTAGCGAAACAGTACCGTTGTAGGAATTTGCTCAAAGCATCTGTTTTTACTGAACGTTACGTTTTGGTCATACGCTCGAAGCACTTTACCTCATTTGTTGCATCCTGTGACCGTATTCATGCAATGCTGCTGCAATGCTCGCTTCGCTTTCTCATACATGCCTGCTCGCACGTTTTGCCAACATTTCAACCGCCAAGTGTCTAATGCACGCATGCTATGACAATTTTATTCAAAAGCACCATTAGACGATCTGACATACAATGTGGAGTTCTCTCGGGATCAACTTCCGGACCAGTTGGTCGATTACGAAGCGGAAGCTGGAGGTTTGAAGGAACCATCATCTACCGATTTGAATGGAGTCATACTGAGTCAAAAACCGGCAGATTTTTCGATCTTTAGGTCAGACTTACAACCTGGTATCCAGCGATACGATCACGTGGCAGTTAATGGAAAAGTGGCCGAGATGAATGGTAAACATCAACATCAGATAGATAACGTGGGGCAGAGAATGGACAAAATACATATTACTCGTGATTACGTTGGTGTGTCGGCTGGCGACTTGAATGGGTCAATTTCGGAAGCAATCATCGGTTAGTCTACGTTTATTATCGATGGTGTGGACTCGTTCTAACTATCAATCAGAATCTGTGACATGACGATCTATTAAGTAATCGTTGATAATATATTATAACTTACACTTGTTAGATGAGTGTACTAACAATCCAACGTGAGTTATTTTACACGAAGAACCTGACAGAATTTTGTCAGTATGTCCCACTCGGAAATCACATTTGATTGCTGGATGCCATAGCAATAAGTTTAAACGTCTCGTCATCATTAGATTCTGGTCGCCTGAAAGTAGTCTGTCCTCCTCAGTCAGGCTAACTTACTCAATCATAGTGTGATTCGGTTATTTCTAGGGACATCTATTTTACGAGTGATATTTTTTATTATCGCATGGGACTGCAAGCCAGTGATTCAAGTTAACGTTCTGTAAACAACTTACCTTTCCAGCCAACAACTCTAAAACCATGTAGTTAATTTACATACAGTTAGAAAATGTTGACTTCCAAACGAACCAGCTAGCATGAAAATCGCTAACGTGTTTTGCCATACCGATTTGCTGGGTTCTACCATAAGTATCTTCATTTTAGGTACTTGTAAAAGAATGTGGTTTCAGTTTTCCAGGAAAAACAGGGCGCTAAAGTTATTTTGCTGTTTTTTTGTTCGGATGATCAAACGAAACAATACTCAGTCAGAAATCCTCTAACCACAGGCTTATTCCAGGTTACTCAGATAATCTAAATGAATCATGGTATGCCTGTTATATAGAATGAAAATGAGAATGACAAAGCGAATATTTTGGTCACACTTATGGTGCGGCAATCAGTCAACTTCAGCTGTTATTGTGAATTTATTTCTATGTTGTATAACACGAAAGCATGGAACAAAAAATAGTGAGCTATTACATGAGGACGTTTTTTGCACTAAAAGTGAGACAAATAGAAACATTGTTTTATTCATCTGACCAATTACCCTCATCGATAATCATATTATTTATGACGACCAATCTAAATACTGTAGGTAACTGTTTCAGAGGTATCCTCGAAAAGTTCATGATCACAATGCACGTGAACCTGGATTCTGCCGCACTGATCGCAAATTTCACCAACCATCTGTTGAGTGATATTTATATGATTTTATCTTCATACGGTGCAACCAAAAGATCACCGCTTACTTAGTGGCCATCGTGTTGTCATTTCAAAATCCCCGAGGGGCACTGAGGATGTCTGGTATTACTTTGCCTCTTGACAACTACCTCAAAATACGTTTTTCAACGACGGAGTTTAATATGAAATTGTTAAGGCTGTAGATAGGTCAGTGTACCTATGGTTTTTCCATGCGTAGTGGATTGCATCTGCAAGGTCAAAGTGGTTTTCTGCAACCTAGGTCACTTCTTCCAAGAGAAGTGTAGCTTGGTAAAAGTAGGAGTTGTTGACATGAGGCGACCGTAGGTGTAGGGTTAGTGTAAAGCTGCGAAGACTGTTGAGGAGGTAAATTGATGCTCGATTTTGGTGGCCGTCATTCTGGAGCTCCAGTACGCAACTATAGATAAGGTTAGACAGTTGCGTTTAATAATAAGGTTTAACTGAATTAATCATGTATTTTTCTAGGATAATATGAGCCTATAAGGTCTGGCCCAGGGCTAAAGTTGTTAATCAATCGTCTGCCACACCATGAGCTCTTGGTCGACATCACAGTCAACAGAAGTCAGTTGAGAGATGAATAGGCGACCAGGCACCGATAAAAGAAGGCAGCTTCCGGTAAATCAAAAACCATAAATCCATCTCGTCTCTCGAGCCGAACACAATTGTGTTTGAGACATTAGAAAAACCACTGTTTGCCAGACTTTGATTGAGTGCATATTGCTCTTGGTTGACTGTCTTGCCTGTAAAAGGCCGGTGATCTATAGAGCTGGTTGGTGAAAAGTTTAAGGATCTGTGTTGAATGTATCATGCCATTTTCACTCGCATTTTATTTTTTCGGTTACAAGACAGGTGTCATGATGCTTAGTGGTTCAGTGTGGACATGGGACTATTCGGTATTTTGTCGCTGTCCTTTTATTATCAATCGACTGTTTTTCTCCAGTCTTCTATGCCCATCCTGACTGCACACCAAGTAGTCATTACTGTCAAACACTGCTGCGTGGCTTTTAATGTTTGTGTTAGAAAGTTGATAGTGTGACTTCGTTCTTAATGTTTAGCTCAATATAACAAAGCATTTTAGTTGCATGAATTGGAGATAACGTTCAACTGCTAAACTATTAACTGCTTTCCTTTTGTTATGAATTCTTCGAATCGGTTTAACACGCGGTAATTGCCTTATCACTTCTTCATTAATTGGTGATTACTTCTAGTTTGCAGTGTTCATCAATCGGGTGCAAAATTATCTGTTGCTACTGCTGTCTTAACAATGTCCACAAAGGCACTCGGTTCATGTGCGATGTAGACTTCTTCCAACTAACGCTCATGTTTCGTAAATATCATCATACATAACTATCGTTTTCTCACAGGTAACATACCAGATTCAGAATTCTTGTCTCACCCAATACTTATTTCTGAACTGGAAATACGCAATGTGGAAGACAGTAGGGACGAGGTACCACATTATTTTGTTATTGAAGAGGACACGACGAAAGATACTGAGTCCACAGTCACGGAGGCGTTGCAAGCAGAGTCGCTAAGTGATTCCAGTGGAGTGAGCCTAGAATTCCCTCCGATTGGGCGGACACACTCTTCTTCTGAGACACAATCAACCGAATACCTCGGGCTGAATGTGGAAGCGGAACTCAAAACTACTACCCCAAGTCGTGGCGATCAAATGTTTGCCGAACGGTTAAAACTTATTGAAAATGAATTGAATATTGGTAGGTAAAAATGAGGCTCGTCAGGAGCTACATTTGAGACGAAAATTAATCCGCATATAGCGTTATTATTAATCAACGACTTGGTTTGCTATTCGTCTAGGGTACTACTTGAAGTGAAAAATAATCCTGAAGCCTTTTGTATCCACGTACGTTAAACTAGCATTCAAGGCACGTGTTTGTGAACAAGATGTCTCCTTTAGACGTTGTAGGTTGTATCATAGATTCTAACATTCTAATTGACAGACCGATAATCGCGGACTTTTTTGGAAACAGAGGCACAAGATACACTCGTCTGGCTAAGCAAATTGCCTGAGTCTTATGAGATTTCTTCCGAAATACCATTAGTTGTTGAACTGAAAGAAATCGGTAACTTGTTTCGGAAGTCGGTTGATTTCGAAGAATGTTTTTCGAATAGTTCGGAACAGTCTATGCTAGCACAACAGATAAAAAATCAGATGTAAGCGGAGTTTTGGGTAGCCTGGCAGCAATCGGAACGTGTATACAAAAACATCTGGGAGATCGGATTACAACAATTCAAATAATAACGAAGAACTAAAACTAGCCGTAAAAAATACAAACATTCTCTGATTGTGAAGTTTTTTCCTGAAGGATTCTGCTGAGGATTCTGCCAAGACGATTTTATTTTGACATGAGTGTTTATCTGCAAGTTGTAGGCACTTCGATGCTGAAAGTGCGAGTGCAAGATGTGGTTGTTTTTAGCGATTGGTTTTTCTTCCTTCTCCATTGTTTTATTCTAACTAAGACTTGCGCGTCTATTGACGGTTGTATGACAGATAGGCAATCATTGTGAACAATTGGCATGCTGCTATCTTTGCTGACGGGAATGAGCAGGGCAGTATAGGTTTGTATAGAACAGGCTAACAGGAATGCGTTTGTGTAACCTGAATTCATGTGATGTCAGGCGACATTCTCTGTTTCATGTATGAGCAAGCTAACATATTACTCACGTAGCTGACCGATGCAGTGTCAATGTTCTTCAACATGATCTAATTACAATTGGTGATGAGAATGACGACGATGTTGATGATCGTGAGAAAGTGTATACCCCAATGTTCTTCGTCATCTGCTTATCAGGGTGATGAGAGATACTGACGGTTTTGCCAGTTTTGTTTTTGGTATTTGCCATTTGAAACCGGTTGAAGTTCTTTGAATATATTAAACACAACAGCGTCATTTATAGACTTTGCGTCTGGTTAACTCCGCTGATCTTGAAGAACCAGTTTCGATTAAACAGTTTTCCACGAAATGTAATAAAATTTTAGTTCTCTAGATTATTTCCAAAGAAGAAGTTATCGCGACACTAGATTGATATGTAATTTGTTACTGTGAGTGGACGTAATCCGCAACTTATTACCAGTCTAAACGATCTAAGATCACGTTAACACGTAGAAGATCCACAGTATTTTGTAATGCTTCTCGTCGGCAATCCCTTACCTTACTTGGGCGCATCCGGTAGACATGATGGTAATACCATTCGTTTAGCTAGAAGAAGAATAAACCCGCTAGACGTCACTATTTTAGAAACATTTCAAGCCATTCAGTTTTTCTTCAAAGCCATTTTGTAAGTTAGAGGAAATATAGTACGAAGGTGTACGCTTTACATGATTGCTTCTACTTCAATTACAGCTACAGAGCTTGATCTTTCGAGACACACAACATTAACACCAATACTGAGAGATGCAGAACCACGATGTTCTTATTATGTGCCTCATTCAGATGGTGCGTGGACGCTATTTTATTAGACCATTTCAATTAAATCCAGACGGAAACAACGTCAAATTCAAACCACCAAAAACAAGACTTTTTTGTCGTGGGCTTAAATGTCGTCTCACTTCCCAGTAACGTTCTGTTACTTATGTGTGTAGCATAAACAACTTGATTTATCAATATCTTAAGTTAGGTCTAGGGTTCTGGTGTGTTATTTGCTAGTCCTCTCTCCGGTTCTATCATTAACCAAGCCTTATTTCTCCCATCATGTTTATGTATGGCTGGGCATCCGTGATAGCCATTGATGTACTGCTGTTGACGAGGGTGCAGTAGCCGATCTTTTAAAGTTGGGTGACAGACAACTGAGGAGTAAGCGTTGCGAAACGGATTCAGTTACCGGAAGAGTTAGCCACTGTGGTTTTGATCCGGCNTTTAGAAACATTTCAAGCCATTCAGTTTTTCTTCAAAGCCATTTTGTAAGTTAGAGGAAATATAGTACGAAGGTGTACGCTTTACATGATTGCTTCTACTTCAATTACAGCTACAGAGCTTGATCTTTCGAGACACACAACATTAACACCAATACTGAGAGATGCAGAACCACGATGTTCTTATTATGTGCCTCATTCAGATGGTGCGTGGACGCTATTTTATTAGACCATTTCAATTAAATCCAGACGGAAACAACGTCAAATTCAAACCACCAAAAACAAGACTTTTTTGTCGTGGGCTTAAATGTCGTCTCACTTCCCAGTAACGTTCTGTTACTTATGTGTGTAGCATAAACAACTTGATTTATCAATATCTTAAGTTAGGTCTAGGGTTCTGGTGTGTTATTTGCTAGTCCTCTCTCCGGTTCTATCATTAACCAAGCCTTATTTCTCCCATCATGTTTATGTATGGCTGGGCATCCGTGATAGCCATTGATGTACTGCTGTTGACGAGGGTGCAGTAGCCGATCTTTTAAAGTTGGGTGACAGACAACTGAGGAGTAAGCGTTGCGAAACGGATTCAGTTACCGGAAGAGTTAGCCACTGTGGTTTTGATCCGGCTCCCAAAATGGGGCCAATGCAACTCATAAGGGCAGTAGGTGGAGACGTTGAGGAAGATGGCTAATCGAGCTCAATGGAGTAAATGCTGCCAGTGCTTAGTCCCGTTGTCTGCGGACCAATGAACATCAGAAGGAATCAGCTCTCTTGTTGATGACGCCTTACTTTCACATGCACCTTAGCTATTTATTTGCGGAGTGTATACAATTTGTGATTGAACGTCTGAGTCCAGAACTAAGTGTTTTCAATTGTTAGATCCCATTTCTTCCTGTTCCTCCTCACTTTGATAGGAATTGTCTGTTCTCTTCGTGGTTTGACTGCACTTGATCGCCGCCGTGAACCACCGACATATCACCATATGTGATTACATATATATAAGAAATTTTTCAACAGACACAAGAAAGCATCCATTAGCCCTACCCCCATGAAATATCGGCGTGTGTGATTAATAAAGACCAAACCTTAGCACGCTTTAAAGACATTCGCCAGCCTATCCAAATAACAGTCGAGACCAACAGCATTAATGCGTGTGTCCTGGCCAACTGTTAAATCCAAGTTCAAAAAGGTAGGTTGTTTGTTGTTCCCATGCTATCCATAGCCTCTAACATAATTAACAAATGTGAATCTTTTCGTCGTCCGCTAACCACAATCACTATTTTTACGGTTTACAGCTCGGGTTTGTCGCTCACCGTATGGTTGTTCATCGCTCATGTGATACATCCGTCTTTTTATTCGTGTCTTTGCATGACTACGGTTTCACTGAATTGATTTTATCTACGCACAGGTATCTATTCTGTGCAATCCATTGTTTGTTCGCACGCATGATCTGTCTCACTCAAGAAGCATGACTGTTCGATCAGTGGTGTGTACTCTTAAAGGTGTCCAACTCGAACTGTGTGTTGTCGCTTTTTAATCGTACTCAGTGCACAGCAGGACTTGAAAATAAATTTTTGTCCAACCTTTACTCCGCTATCTAGAACGCAACACTGACTATCTTTTGCCTTACTCTTCCCTAACTACCAAAAACAAATTCTTAACCCAAATCACGATAACATTATATAGCTGATTCGGATTCGCGAGAAGATGAGTGCAGCAAACAGTCACTTGTCCCAGAATAATCCGCCTAGCTGGTTCAGGCCGCAGCAAAAAGTCGGAAAAGAGCCAGTTTTATGTCAAGTCCAGCATAAATATGTCTCTAGTCACATGAATCCCCGGTCAAGTTTACACGGAGGGCCCAACTTCCCCACAGCCGCCGAAGCTGTGAAGCGCTCTTGAGAGGACTCTATAATCATCCCCTGCCATTTTTGAAAAAGTTTAGTATTCGCCAACAGAAAGCCGTTGAGACCTCTATTCACTTATAGTGCTTTGTGCGTTTTTGTTGAGCTGGTTGATTTCGGCGTCTTGCATTGAGGTAAATTTAACCTGTAGTGGTCAATTCTAGAAAGCTAAACTGTCTCAAAACTGCGTTAGGGGGATAGCTAATCCACAGACACGTATCACCACTTTGATCACCAACTGATTTGAATATTTTTAGTTGAATCGCCAATTGACATCATGTCTAAAAAACTTTGCAGCATTAGTTATCAGTCAGACGCAGACTATGCTCACACTTGACATGTAAAACTGAACGTAAGAACAGGATAGGTTGCTGACACCCAGATATCTCATTTTCAGTGTTTGTTGTGAAAGACGTCTGTCTGCGGTTACTGCTAGCTTGATCTCACACACAACCAAAAGCCGAAACAGAAAATCGCATATTTTAATCACCATTACCTACGTCTGTATTATTCATGTCAAACACCTGATAATCTTTCCACCCTCATATCTCTGCCAAGTGGCCATAATCTCGCGTTTAAGCTTAAAAAGTCAAGACTTTTGATAGTTTTCAACTCTACCTACACGCCTCCGAGGAATTTTCGCAGTTGAGTTTCTGCTAAACTGTCGAACCTGTTACATTACCTATCCGCTGAACAGTCTGTCCCCGTTATCAGTTTGACTAACAATATGAGAACACGAATTCTGCTGACTGAATTTATTCCCTAGACTCTTTCTTACTGGCAAACAAGTGACACTTAATAGAAAATAAACGATCAGTTAACAGAGAGATAAAAAAAGTAATTGCCCGTGGGTATCTAATGCTGTTTTCCCCCGGATTAGGGAAATCAAGTTAGAAGTAGCATAGTTGTCAAGCTGTTTTGCGTACACAGCAGAAATTTTTGACAAGCTATCAACCAAACCTCAGTAAACTAAAACAGTTTCACTTCGTTGCACGCTGTAATCATGCGGATCGATGAAGTTGCTTCGGCCGTGTGTCTGATCTGTTTTGTCTATTTAACAATCAATGAGGCTAGGTTTCGGTTGATCAGTGTGCGGTTGTTATCTGGTTCACTGGCTGTTTGACGTAGCCACTTTGATAGACGCTGCTTGACCCTTCTTCCAACTCGTCTGTCTGTTCTCCCGAAGTATGTGTCACCGCAGCTACAAGTTAACAGGGAGATACTATGAGAGATTGAGAGAACTGAATCGTACTTCCTGATTATTAACAGAGTTATACTGCTACTTACTGAACATTCGTTCCTCTACTTGCTTGGACCACCTAGAAATGTCCGTTGGGAAAACATACCTTGCACATCACTACTGTTCCCCAGTCTTTAGGTCAAATAAGCATCAATATTCCGTACAACAGCTTATCTGTCATTCACCACATATATCCCACTGTCATTATATGCAGTAGTAATATTGGAGGTAGTTGTGGTGATGGCCAACAACATTGTCAATTTGTCATCGATGACCCAGTTGGAAAATATATGAAAAACATATTTTTATTTTGCACATACCATGTATAATTATAATTTACTCACTTAGTAAGCACAGAGAGAGGTGATGCATTAGTGATACTCCCCTTAGACCTGTTTCGTACAGAAATACTTGTGGCCAAGTTGGATAAAAACTGACTAGAACTCGCAGTGTTAACCGCCTGCATTGTAAATATTATCCAGATCCTATGAGTAGCATGATAAGAGATATAAGGGATGCGTAGAACTTTCTGCTGAAAATGGGCAATACGTCAGTCTATTCAGAAAGATGAGAAGAGAGGGGGGGAAATCATCTTCTACATAACGACCTATCCAAAGGTTTGCGCGTCATCAAAAGAAAACGATGTGGATGGCCCATTGAAGAAGTTCACACTCGTGATTGCTTGACCGAATACAGAAGATATGCGTGCCAGATACATTATAAAAATTACATACAACAGACCATCGTTATAGTTATAGGTATCCCGAAAATTTCGGACAACTGTTACATTTCAGACCTACTGAAATACTGTTAACAATTAAACAATTACTTGCAATGCTTTGAAACTAACAAACTATTACTCTTAGCCGATTTTAAATCACGTTTATGAACGATTATCTGTTATTCTTCAGTTCATTCTGTCTTTCAGTTTCCCCTCCGGTTTTCTTTGGGGCATGATATTCTCACTGGGTGCATACTAAATGTGCCACTAATTGAACATCTTTCGTTTAACCGCTTTGTTGTTATCAGCCTGAAGAAGCAACAAAACCGCAGACGCCTCGTGAAAGAACCGGTATGATTTTATCCGCTAAAGAACGTTTCGAAGCTGGTCCAACAACAAAGCCACCAAGTGTTCCAACTGCAGTCCCCAATGCACAACGAAAGGTACGAACATACTCTTATGGTAGCGGAAGCAAAAACTGGAACATTGACACTAATTCTGAATGCGAAACTAATCCATATTTAATGTTTCTTTTTATACTTAGGCGCCCTACCAATTGAACTGGTAGCTGACCCTGACCGAAGCTCAAATTAGTAAAATTCTTCCATTAGGCCGTGCTATTTACAATTTGTTTTAACTCTAGGTTAGAGCAAACAGAGATAGAAGTAATTCACACCTACCTTTTTACGATCTTCAGCGGTCGACATAAAACTACCTACATCTTTCAAACAAACAGCGCATTTTAGGAGTATCAATAAGACAGCACCTGCAAGGCAGTCTTCAAGATAACGACAGCATGTACATTCTTGCAGGTAATTTTTCTCTAGATGTGTTATATCTGTTAGCCAAAATCTAAGTGAGCTAGCCTGAGAAGCGAACATGATCTACAAATCCTTTATTACTAATGGTCACTGTCACTCATTGGCCACTTTTTATCTTACACTGGTAAACTGGGGATCTCATCACTGATACCTTTTCCATTTTACTTCTAATTCCCATATGTAGTGAAACACTTACTTGTTCCTTTCTACGTGAAAGTATCGTTGACTATTGTGGTAATAGACTTGACCACCTCACATGTTCTGACGTTTTGTGATACTTAACATGGCGCCCAGTGAATTATCTGGCTAACATTCGATGTGATGTATCACGTGGCATTAAAAGGCACTTTGTGTATTCAGATAAGTGTCAACTGTAAAATTACTATATTTTTGCTTAGCTATTTAATGAGCTTTAGTGGTAAGCTTTATTGTGTAGCTTAGATTTTTGCTTGCACATAGGCATTTTTAAATTCGTTCACTAAGCTTTAGCATATTGTACATCTGCATTTTTAACATGACACTTTCCAATGCTTATCGTTCAGTTACGTAGTGTTCATGTGATCGCTAGATAGGTAATTCCGAAAGGAAAACTTGGTAATTATGCAGCAATCTGGGATGATAAAACTTCAGCGTGTCTTGACATAAAATTGCCAAGTTCATTTATATTTAGCTGCTCAGACTGATCCAGTACAATTCGCTTTACTGTCAGGATCATCAAACATGGTTTGCGTTCAACGTGAGTCATTAATCCTACGGTATGCTGCAAAAGTCACCAATTGAATGCGCATCTTTTAACCTAATACCTTCTATTTATTCGCTCTCCATTTGAGAATAACCAGTGAATTTGTTTTCTGTCTAAGGACAACATTTGAACGTTAGATTTTGTCATGCCCCAATTTATTGAACGTGCCTATTCACGTTGTACGACCTACTCGCACCATGTAACTCTGCACCCATTTGCACTTCCACCAAGGTTACAGAACACTTCTTATCTAATTGTTTACTGTGCTGCCCCTAAATCACATACGGAAGAACAACTGTATTTTTTGAAGCCAATAATAAGTAATCACGATCTTATCAACAGTGCACACTATTGTTTCATCAGTGGATGTACCTACATATTTGGCCACATTTTGATTACGTACATCTGCAGCTCACAGGTGATGTTGCAAGCACCGGCAGTCCTAGCGTGTCTTCTGACGTAGAGTCCAATGTAGATGTGTTTTGGGAAAGGTGTTTGGACCGCGTGAAACGCAAGCCATTACGGCTTCGTGAGTTCGACTTTACTGACCTCGAGCCGGATGACCATGAGGAACCCAAGGAGGCCGTCTTGCTGTCATCCAAGTTTGGAGCCCCGGTGATGCCCCCACCCTTAACAGGAATGACTGCGGCTACCCTACCCATACCGGCATCCGTTCGTCCACCACCACCACCCCCACCAATGGGAGCACCGCCACCACCACCACCCCCACCAATGGGAGCACCGCCACCACCACCAGCCATTCCCGGAGGTCAGTATATGTATACGTATAACTGTACACTATCTAACGAGAAGACTGAAAATTCGATTGAAGTGTGTTACAAGTTTTGTGTGATTTTTTTTATAGTAACCTTATATAGCTTTCTTTCGTGTTGTTATGATAAACTTCCGTTACTAGTCCAACCATCGTCTGGCTATCCCTAAATCCGGGGAGTTAACCTCGCTCAAGTAAATTCTTGTTTGATTTGCGATTAAATGTGCACATTGCTAATTTATGTAAAGTGGAAAGTCATAGAAGTCCAGTCAAATAGGATCAAGTCAAATGGTTGATTGGATTGCTAGTGAGCTATAGATATGAGATTCTGAATGGGAGCTGCCATTTTACCACGTTTAAAAATCCCCCAGTCAGGAACTCAGTTAATTGATCGAGAAGACGTTACTTCACATACCTTCTTAGATCTGCTGGACTGTTGCCTCCAGAAGAGTCAGGTTTACTAAATCGTGATTAAAATCTTGTCCCAAAATAGATTCGGAATCCAAAGTAAACTGTAACAAGAATTCATGTAGTGTTTGTTTAGTCTTCTTATATACCCTCTACAATTCACATACAACAAAATCCATGAGGATCACAAATTCACAAAATCGCGCTGTCTTATGAAGCTTTCTGGCATTCGCACCTTGTGGCCAGAAGCCATCTTGCTTCACATCTTTCAGGAGCGAAAACGCTTTAATGCTTGATATCCATACATTCCTGGGAGACACTAGGGCGAGACATACAGTCTGTCCGTTAATCACTTATTCTGATGTTTTGGAATGCGGCGTGTACCATCACCAGATATTACCGGTTAGTCAACAATATTTCACAACATACGTAGGATATGTATGCGCGAGGAATTAACTGACCAGTTGATTGCATCATTGCAGTGTGTAGCAAGTAAGTACCAAGCTCTATACTTTGTTCCTAACGTACCGGTGACGTATTCGGCTCATCGTTTGTTTTTAGAGCAGTATGTGAGTAGCGTGTCACTAAAGCTTTGCGATGATGTAGGCATCCTATTTTTACCTTGGTGATTTCGCGTTTATGATGAAAAACTAAATACGAATTAGATTCTTATAATGATTTATCTTCTTACACTTCTTCCAAAAACTACAGCGACGCTTTGGGTCCTAAATGAAAAGGCTACATTGGTTTTATATATCGTCTTGTTTACATTACTGACACGAACCAACAATGTCGTTCTTTTCAAAAAAATTGCTTTTCAATCCTCATTCGGCTGTGTTCTTCCAATTAAAATCTCCATTTAAAATTTATCTACAAAGGACCACCACCTCCGCCTCCAGCAATCAGTGGAATTCCTGGTTCAGGTCCACAACTGAACTTACCTCCTCCACCTGGAACAGATATTACGAAATCGAAAAAAACTATCAAAATACACTGGACGGAATGGAAGCCGACACCTAAGGATTTGAAATTGCTTGCTAGTGCCAAAACATCTATGACAACGCTGGATCGTACTGATTCTGTGACAAGTGGTAAAGGCATATCCAGTCGATTTTTCTCCTCGGTAGCTAACCGTTCTAAAGAACCGAAGGAGAAGCCCAAAGATTTGAAAAAGTCCACAATATGGTCAGAAATTGTTCCAGTGAAACTGGATTCAGAATTTTTACAAGAATGTTTCGAAAGCAAAGCGGTTGAAGTCAAAATAAAGGTAATCATATTGAATTGAATACTGTTAACCAATTCACTGTGCCAAAACAGTGAATGTAACCGATGTTTTGCGAAAAGAACCTTTCACCTCACTTTTGTATATAAGATTTTTTGTAAAATTTACAGGAAAATAATTGAGTTCGACTTCTGTAGCCTGTGTCTGAGATGTTCTAGTGAGGCTGACGAATTTCGCACAGTGCAGCCGTCCAGTTTCATCAATTCACCCACTGGACTTTGTTGTCACATTGTATGATACTGAGCACGAACAACTTACAGACCCCTGGGTATAGCTCACGGTTTTAGAGTGTAGTAATTAGGCTATTTACTCTGAACCATCTTGGTTGTAACATTGGTTAAGGAATCTGTGTATAACGTGCACCAGGTGATTGATCGTATGACTGAATTCGGTCCATACTATTTCGTAGTAACTAGTTAGTACGGATGACCTGGATTCATTTTGAGACCAGTTTAGCATGATGGTAACCAAGTTTGAGTTGAAACGTTGTTGGACTTTCCAAAGACTTCTTGAGAGAGTAGAGTAAAACAAAGTATTTTTAATTGACAGTTAACTTGTTTCTACATTTCCACTATGTTTGTTGTGTGAAAAGACGAAATACTTACACGTCAGGTTACAGAAATAAAACCCATAATCCTCGTTATTATTTTTTTGACAACATCTTAACCAAATTGTTTTATCTTCTCGGTGACTAATCTGCACAATCATCAAAAATGATTGTTTTGGAAATCCCTCGCGGAACAGGATAAAAAATATTGTACACGATGCTCGAGGTAGTTTCACTATACTTCACAAGTTTAAGTATGCACGTTTGAGGATATGGTACCCTGGGTACTACCATTTTTGCATTTCAATTCATTTTCGAATTGGAATCTTGACATCACCCGTTATGTCACTCATACCTCACTGCGTAAGCCGATGAATGTATTGATCATGTGACTAATCCTTACTTCTTAACTCGCAGTCCACGTGTTTTACCTATTCTCGTCCTATTTCAGGATCCGGTAAGTGCATGCGTGTGCCTTGACCGATTCCCGCCGGTTTATATGCCTCTCAATTTCAATCGATTTCTAACTTAACCTCTGCAGTTTGACTAGCATAACTGCAAACCGTTTGCACAAGCGCCTAGTTTGCATACTCAACAGGTGTATCTCACCCCCTCTCATTCAATAAACCAACTAGCTTTGCCGCGCGAGCAAGTAGCCCATAACCCCACCCCAGTTATATATATCCCCGCACGGATTATATCTGTTCTGAGTAGTATCACTCTTTTATAAAGATAGAAGCAAACGCTACGTCCGTTCTGATCCAGTTTAGTTTATGTACTGGGATGTCTTTAAACCTTAGACTTACTCCTTTATCCAGGTTTAACTGATACATACCGGTGCATGCTTCGTTTACTTTAAACTAGGTAGAATGTAGGTCTTTCGTTTTCTATCCTTTGCTATATGTGTTTGACTCCACGTGTACCGAAACACGTAACTTTGCGAGATCAAATGCCCAAATGCCTTCAATACATCAGTTTGATTTGGTGACAGCTCACCGTTTTATGATCGTAGCGAGTTATCGATTCAGCGCGTTTGAGCGCGTGTTTTAGTCCGTTTGCGTCGTTTAAAGAGTTGTCTCTATTTAATCATCACTGTTTGTTTCTCTAGTTAAAGAGACTTCAATTAGTTTGACACTTTCTTAAACGTTTTCGTTCAAAAGTTAAGGAATTGGTGTATTTTGATATCCGTATGAGGAGAAACGTTACAATGGTAATGCTTTTTTTCGTATCTTAATCGCCGGTGAAGAGGCTATTCGCACTCAAATTCGATCCATTATATTCTTTTTTTTAACCTAAATGTGTAAACAGTGTAGTTTTGAGGTGTAACCCCTGAGCAGTGCATGCGGTTGTTTCATTATTGACGTGCATTGCCGTCTTTCTTCATCTTGAGAGGAAAGCTATGGATTACACGACTGCTGAACATTCTCAACAAGGAACTTCATCTTTGCCTGACCTCTTACGTGTTTCTAAGGTGATAGGGTCAACGAACTTGTTAGGGGCCTAGTCATTAAGACCGGATGCGCTCGATGATTTTATGCAGATTGCAAGCGCGTTTTCATGACCCAGTTCGTGCATCCAGCCTAAGTATGAAGGTGGAATCACATGAGGCTGGCGTAGATTTGCGTCTTAAAATTAAATGTCTTGGTGTGCAGTGCATTGCGCTCCTCCCACAATTAACATTCAGAATGTTTAAATCGATAAACACTACTGGCACTCTAAAAGCAGGATGAAACTTTAATTTCGTCTACATTGGGGCCCTCATAGTGGATCACAACTTCATCGAGAACATATGTTACTCATGATAATAGAGATTTATATGATGAGTCCATAACCAAATGATTGAGTTTCAGGTCTCCGTTTCCCCGGAAATCGGAGGGCTTATGATTTGGCTGTAATAATTTAACTTCTCACGTTGCTCGTGGGTTTTGATAATAACTGGGATTTCTAAAACTCGCTAAACTGCTCGTTTGTTTTCAAACCTCACAATCGTAGTCACTTGATCTCTAACCTTCCTCTGCAAAATGCAGATAATCCAAGTAAACCAATTCAGCTATAATTTACAAGCGTCTTCAGTACTTCTTCCCCGTCTGCTTCATTCCACTGTTTATATCTTTTAAAGAAACAAGAGGCAGGGATGAAGAAAATCGAGGTTTTGGACGTAAAGCGATCAAATGCGATCAATATTGGGATGAAAGTGCTACCACCGCCAAGAACAATCAGCACAGCAATTCTCAAAATGGATTCGTCTATAATTAATCGAGAAGGAATTGAAGTAAGCTGCTTGCCGTTAGTCTGTTTTTCGGTTGAGGTTGTTTCATCGTTGTTTCCACTGATGTCGGTGGCCAGCCTGGCAGAAGCGGCAATTGTCGAAACACTGATGACGTTTAATGTTTCCACGTTTTTTTGTACCAACTTGTCAGTCAGTCGCGTAAAATATGCAATCCCTATAGACTCGTTCGTTCGTTTTCATTACTAGGATCTGGTAACTAATTACATAACCTGATCTTAGTCCATTTGAATTTTCATTCGACTCATTATCACTAACTGTATGTTTCCCCTTCAAACTAATAACAGTCTTCTCTGTTTTGATGTTGCGGGCCGATTTCTTGAAGATACCCATTTTGTCTGGTTTTTTTGTTGATGGTCACTAGTAGAACTAGACAATTTCTTACTCTGTTCTTCATCTCAGAAACTGCTTACTTCGATGCTGCCAACGGTGGAGGAATGTGAAGCTATTCTGAAGGCAAAAGCTGAACAGAACGGCTTGCCACTTGGTCAGGCCGAACAATTTCTTATCACACTGTCAGAAATAACGCACTTGAAACCTCGGCTGGAATTATGGCTATTCAAGTTAGATTATGAGATTACAGAAAAAGAGGTTGGCGATCCACTCACAGACCTGAAACAGGTGAGTATACACAGCACATTCTTTTCTCGGTAAATGTAGTATCAGGCCTGATTGAAAAATAATTCGCTTGTATGCTATCGTTACCGTCGTGCTTTACGCTTAGTTGGTCTTGTGATTACATCAGCTTGGAGCCTGACCAAGGTCATGTGATGCTCCAACAACAAAATTTATGATCACGAGCGAACTGTGAGGTGATTTTTGCCAATCTCATTGATTATGATTTTAAGTAGCCTGAGCTTATGTAGATACAAAATACTTGCACTCTTGCATGGTCCAATCAGACATACATGTGGAATACGTGAGGGTGCGAGTGGATGATATTATAATGCGTTTCTCTCTTACTTTAGAGGTGGTCAGGCTACGCGTTGACTATGCTGACTGAACCAAACACAGTCAGCACGACGCCTGAGATAAAACTGAATTGTAGTAAGATGCTCAAGTCAATTATCGCATCCAAAAGAATGTGAAACGTTTTCAAAAAAATTGCTTTTCAATCCTCATTCGGCTGTGTTCTTCCAATTAAAATCTCCATTTAAAATTTATCTACAAAGGACCACCACCTCCGCCTCCAGCAATCAGTGGAATTCCTGGTTCAGGTCCACAACTGAACTTACCTCCTCCACCTGGAACAGATATTACGAAATCGAAAAAAACTATCAAAATACACTGGACGGAATGGAAGCCGACACCTAAGGATTTGAAATTGCTTGCTAGTGCCAAAACATCTATGACAACGCTGGATCGTACTGATTCTGTGACAAGTGGTAAAGGCATATCCAGTCGATTTTTCTCCTCGGTAGCTAACCGTTCTAAAGAACCGAAGGAGAAGCCCAAAGATTTGAAGAAGTCCACAATATGGTCAGAAATTGTTCCAGTGAAACTGGATTCAGAATTTTTACAAGAATGTTTCGAAAGCAAAGCGGTTGAAGTCAAAATAAAGGTAATCATATTGAATTGAATACTGTTAACCAATTCACTGTGCCAAAACAGTGAATGTAACCGATGTTTTGCGAAAAGAACCTTTCACCTCACTTTTGTATATAAGATTTTTTGTAAAATTTACAGGAAAATAATTGAGTTCGACTTCTGTAGCCTGTGTCTGAGATGTTCTAGTGAGACTGACGAATTTCGCACAGTGCAGCCGTCCAGTTTCATCAATTCACCCACTGGACTTTGTTGTCACATTGTATGATACTGAGCACGAACAACTTACAGACCCCTGGGTATAGCTCACGGTTTTAGAGTGTAGTAATTAGGCTATTTACTCTGAACCATCTTGGTTGTAACATTGGTTAAGGAATCTGTGTATAACGTGCACCAGGTGATTGATCGTATGACTGAATTCGGTCCATACTATTTCGTAGTAACTAGTTAGTACGGATGACCTGGATTCATTTTGAGACCAGTTTAGCATGATGGTAACCAAGTTTGAGTTGAAACGTTGTTGGACTTTCCAAAGACTTCTTGAGAGAGTAGAGTAAAACAAAGTATTTTTAATTGACAGTTAACTTGTTTCTACATTTCCACTATGTTTGTTGTGTGAAAAGACGAAATACTTACACGTCAGGTTACAGAAATAAAACCCATAATCCTCGTTATTATTTTTTTGACAACATCTTAACCAAATTGTTTTATCTTCTCGGTGACTAATCTGCACAATCATCAAAAATGATTGTTTTGGAAATCCCTCGCGGAACAGGATAAAAAATATTGTACACGATGCTCGAGGTAGTTTCACTATACTTCACAAGTTTAAGTATGCACGTTTGAGGATATGGTACCCTGGGTACTACCATTTTTGCATTTCAATTCATTTTCGAATTGGAATCTTGACATCACCCGTTATGTCACTCATACCTCACTGCGTAAGCCGATGAATGTATTGATCATGTGACTAATCCTACTTCTTAACTCGCAGTCCACGTGTTTTACCTATTCTCGTCCTATTTCAGGATCCGGTAAGTGCATGCGTGTGCCTTGACCGATTCCCGCCGGTTTATATGCCTCTCAATTTCAATCGATTTCTAACTTAACCTCTGCAGTTTGACTAGCATAACTGCAAACCGTTTGCACAAGCGCCTAGTTTGCATACTCAACAGGTGTATCTCACCCCCTCTCATTCAATAAACCAACTAGCTTTGCCGCGCGAGCAAGTAGCCCATAACCCCACCCCAGTTATATATATCCCCGCACGGATTATATCTGTTCTGAGTAGTATCACTCTTTTATAAAGATAGAAGCAAACGCTACGTCCGTTCTGATCCAGTTTCAGTTTATGTACTGGGATGTCTTTAAAACTTAGACTTACTCCTTTATCCAGGTTTAATTGATACATACCGGTGCATGCTTCGTTTACTTTAAACAAGGTAGAATGTAGGTCTTTCGTTTTCTATCCTTTGCTATATGTGTTTGACCTCCACGTGTACCGAAACACGTAACTTTGCGAGATCAAATGCCCAAATGCCTTCAATACATCAGTTTGATTTGGTGACAGCTCACCCCGAGCCGCTGAGATTAGTCTGTCACAAATGTTGCAACTTAAAATAAACTTACAAAATTGTTTAATCATGTGTGGGTTATCGTCGATGTGCGACTGGGCTCAAGAAAACGTTTCACATTCTTTTGGATGCGATAATTGACTTGAGCATCTTACTACAATTCAAGTTTTATCTCAGGCGTCGTGCTGACTGTGTTTGGTTCAGTCAGCATAGT